>PVHP010028393.1:9181-23295 GCA_004024765.1 Zapus hudsonius | reverse complement strand
TTTTTTTTTTTATTGTCCATAATGAGTTACAGTATTTAGTGGGCAAACAATGAGTTGTTATCCCCAATTCCCTGCTGCCCTCCCCTCCCCACTCCGCTGGATAACCTCCTCCATGGGTCATCTGGATCGGTCCTTGTGACAGGGGACCATGGATAGCCTATTCGTCACCTGCCTCTCTATCCCTAGAGCCCATCACCAGAGCAGGGCACTCTTAGACCTTTGATTCCGGACTCCACTCCAGGTTCAATATTCATGGTGGTTCTGTCCTTCTCATGTTGATGTGCAGAGGGAATTTCATGTGTTAGGTGCACTTAGGGGCACTCTTGCACACACCTTAGGGACACACATGCTCCATATGCCTCTTGAAGGACTGTGACGAAGGCAGTGTATATTTGTGACACCTGAAGATTCCTTCCCCTCCCCGTCAGCCAGGATGGAGCCCAGGGCCTCACTCATGCTAGGACAGCCCTCTAACACCGAACCCTGTCCACAGCCCTGTCTTGACATCTGCAAACATCCTCAGTGCTGCTGTTTCTAGATCACGGTGGAAAGGGACCCAAACAGTGAGAGCTCCATTGTGCCAGGCTCCTCCCCTCACACGTCAGCTCCCGTCCTCCACTTTCATATTTGCTCCAAAGCATTTCCGGCCTCGCAACTGGGTAAACTGAGGCAGCAACTGTCCACAACCCAAGAACTTGTCCGTTTCTGTCTCTCTCTCCCTGTCCTTCCCCACAACTGGAGCTGGCACTCTATTCAGACCCCATGACATTTTTTATAAAGTGCATATTTCTTGTACTTTAGAACTTATCCTACAATTTAAAATAAATCAACACAGTATAGGTCTTACCACAAGTATAATTCACACCCAGGGAGCTGATCCCGGAGCAATCACCCCAGTGGGAAGTCTTTCAGGGAAAGCTGTGTGGAAAGATCATTCCGTAGGGGACCTGCCTGGACTCAAAGTGCTTGTTTACGGAGGTCCAGGACAGATGGGTTAATCTGGAATGCTCTTTTTCAAAAATTAAAAGTTTCTGTGGCCCATTGGAAAGGTAGGCACTAGTTACAGCTGCTATTTTCCCCCACATCATGTCGCTCTGGGCTTTGCCTTAGACAAGGCTGTGGGGAGGGAGTGAGTGCAAATCTGAAGGCCAGCCCTGGCCATTCCATCCACGTAATCCCCAGGAAGTGATGTCACACCATGACTGCTGCCGCTGCTCCCCGACAGAGCCACCCACTGTCATCTGGACACTGGCTGTGAGGATGGTGTGGAGACCTGCTCCAGGTGTTGTCTGGGCATTTCTATGGAAACTGGAAACTTTACCTCTGGATTTTTTGTTGTTGTTGTTGCTGTTTGTTTTCTGAGGTAGAGTCTCGCTCTATCCCACCAGGACCAGCTTTTGTTTTATTTATTTTTCCACCTGTGGATTTAAAGCTTATAAGAAGCTGTCACTACATACTGTTTTTCTGGGTGGCACTTTGTCACTGTGGATAGAACTTCAGGACCAAAGCTGGTTGGCATCTGAACAAGCCAGCATGGTGTGAGCGTGGCAGGTGGGGACCCAGACGTTGGGTCCTGATGGAGCAGTGACATTTGCTGATGTCAGCTAGGAAACCAAAGGGCTCTTGGGAATGAGCTTGTGAGAGGACTCCTGGTCGACTTACACGTCACACCCTAACAGCCCAATGGCACACAGACTACCTGAGGACAAGCCCTAACTCTAATCCTGGTGGCCTTCCTCCTGCCTCAGAGGATGTTGCTCAAGACACCGCTAGAAAGGATGGAAGTTTCATGTTCCAGACCAAACAGACTAATGCCAAATTCATTATGCTCAGAGAACTCACTGACAGCCATGATGGATGCTCCATGAGTCCAGCCTCAATTCGGCTCCACACGTGTATCTCCCCAGGACCCTCTCTTACAAGCCCCCATTTCTTCCAGTTTATGCGCAACCAGGATGCCCCCCGTGCTCAGAATTGCCCCTTAGCACCATAGTTATTTCATCTCTATTGTGTGTGTGTGTGTGTGTGTGTGTGTGTGTGTGCAGACGCCTGCTCAATGTGCACACCCATGTGAGGCCAGAGGAAGATGCCAGGATCCTTTCCACCTTGTTTCCTTGAGACAGAGGTTCTCATTGAACTTGGAGTTGCTGTTTTTCAGAGCATGAGTGTGATGGTTTTGTGGTCAACTTGACCTGTTTCATAATCTTGGGTGGGTCTCTGAGGTTGTTTACAGGAAGGCAGCCCTCTCAATAGGGGGCAGGATGTAAGGAGGCTCAGGGGAGCAAGAAGCAACCCTTCCTGGGAGGGCTGTGCAGGAGGGAAATTCCAGAGACCGAGCAGTCAAGTCTGGGATAGGGCTGCAAGACCTCTGCCCTAAGGATTTACAAAGGGGAAGAAAAGCTCTCTCCTGGCTTTCCCTGTCTGTTGTTGTATGTGTGGTGTTGGTGATGGCTATTGTCATTCTCATTCTCTCTCTCTCTCTCTCTCTCTCTCTCTCTCTCTCTCTCTCTCTTTCTCTCCTTGGACCTGTGAAAGGGGGCCAGCCTCTTTCACCATTATGGAACTTCCCCTGGATCTGTAACTTTAATAAATCCCTTCCTCTGACTGTGCCTGCTTTGGAGGTTCATCCCAGCTGTGTGTGGCTGACTCCAGCAATGAGTCACAGCAGCTCTCCCCTTCCACCTCCCTCAGGGCTGGGATTACAGGTACGTGTGGCTTTTTCACGTGGGTGCCAAAGGTCAAGTTTTTATGCTTGAGTGGCAAGTGCTCTTCCCCAGCCTTTAATTCCTCTTTGACAGAGGAACAAGTCACTGCAGCGGGGAGAGGGTCTCTGTTCAATCAACGGTGCTGGAACAACAGAACGAAAAGATAAGATGACTCTAGACACGGACCTTAGAGCCCCTCATGAAATCCACTCATCAGAAAGGAACATGCAAAACGCAGAGCAAGACAACTTTGAAAATCTCACAGACAACAGAGGTGACCTCGGGGTTTATAAGACTTCTAGATAAAACAGGAAAGACCTTATCCATGAAAGAAGAAACTGAGAAGTTGGATTTCATTAAAATTAAAACCTTTGCTTTGCAGATGATACCATCAGGAGAATAAAGAGGCAGGTCAAGATGGGCCGAGAATACTCGAAAAAGATGCACCTGAGGGACTGAAGCTAGAGCTTGGGTGATGCAGTGCTTGCCAGGCATGAGCTCTGCATAAACCAGGCGTGGTGATGGACCCCTGTAATCCCAGCACTTGGGAGACAGAGGCTGGAAGGTTCCAAGTTGAAGGTCATCTTTAGCTATACAGTGAGTTGGAGGCCAGCCAGGGCTGTGTGAGACCCTGCCTCAAAAATAAAAAACACAAGACGTGCGCATACACTTTTCACAACAGTCAGAAAATAACCCAACTTAAAAATGAGCCAGGGCTGGAGAGATGGCTCAGAGGTTAAGGCACTTGCCTCCAGTGCCTAAGGCCCCCAGTTCAATTCCCCAGGACCCACATAAGCCAGACCCACAAAGTGGTGGCCCTGGTGCTCTTTCTATCTATCTCTATCTCTATCTCTCTTTCTCTCTCTCTGTATCTCTCTGCTTGAAAAATAAATAAATAATAAAATAAAATAAAATAAATGAATAAATAAAATATTTTTAAAAAATGAGCCAGTGGCCTCAACAGATACTTCACCAAAAGTGTGTGGGTAACACGTACTGGACGAGGGTCAGTAGGAACCCTCGCTCCTGCTTTCAAAGACTGTTCCTCATAAAATTTAGCATATTAGTATCCTAAGAGCCTATAACACTACTGGCCGTGCACCCTATAAGGAGTTGCAAACTTAGGTCTAAGTGCAAAACAAAACAAAAACAAACCAACATGCACAGATGTTTACAGCAGTTTCATTCACGACTGTCAAAACTTAAAAGCAACCAAGATGTCCCTCCGTGGTGCATGGAGAAGTCCACCATGGTGCGTCCAGGAGGTGGGATATTACTCAGGGCTCAAAAGAAATGAGCTCTTGAGCCAGGGGATGTGAAGGAAACGCAAGTGCACAGGACCAGGTGAAAAAAGCCAACTGGGACAGGCCGTGTGACTGCAGCTACATGGAGAGTCAAAACAATGGGGACAGTGGGAAGATCCGAGGTTCCCGTGCTGGGGAGGAGGATGAGCACGGGGGATTCTCAGCGAGGGGAGCACTTCTGTCCAATGCTGGGATGGTGAGTAAACAGCGTCATGCCCTGACTGACAAGATCGGGCTCATAAAGCAAAACCACAGCAGAACCAGACACTCTGCCTTCGCAGAGGTTCTGCATCGTGTTCATTCTTCTGTTCGCAGCGCTGCAGATGTGCAGAAGCACAGCGCGCACCGGCGTTGGCAAATATGCCCACTTCTCGCCTACGGGCCAGTGGGCCTGGAGTGGGGCTCTCTACACCAGTACAAGTAGTTCTGGGAGAGACGAGTGAGTCGGCACACCAGAGGACCCGCGGGGAGAAAGCTGTCAGAGGGAACGTGTCTTGGGATCTGCTCTAGGTCTGGCTGTTTCTGTTATAGGAGGACCAAGGGAACTCCGAGGCCGAGAGCGAAGAGCCGTGCACACATCCAGGGCCATGTTCCTGAGAACCGCACTGGGCGAGTGCTGAGAGAAGCCCGTCCAAGCCTGGCTCGTGGCCCAGGAAGCTGTCTGTCCACCAGATTGGCCAGTTGGTGCCGATTTCCTCAGCAGTCACCCTGTTCTGCTAAGCACCCGTCCCGTGGCCTCATTGGAGAAGACCAATGAGCCATTGTTCTGGGACTCTGCAAGTCCAGCTCACTGGACCTGATAGAACATTCTGGAGGAGAGCGTGGTGTTGGGCACACAGTAGACACCCAGAACCAACAGACAGGGATGTGCTGGAGAGTGGAGTTTGTAGACTTGGCCAGGCTTCCACATCACCTATAATTAAATAAAAAGTGAATCGAATGTGGCTCTCTATGGACATTTCTAGAAACCATGCGCAATCCCTCCTGAGATGAAATGGGGGGAGCGTTGACCTCAGTTCTGAAGGAGTGACTCCTTCGCCAAGAACATCAGCATGGCCTGCCAGTTCATTTCACTGGGCAGCGCTGCCCTTTGGGACAAGATGGAGGTCTTGTTTCTGAGCTGGAAATGGCTCTGCCACGTTAGTATTTCATGCTGAAGCTCTGATGTGTCCCCACAGGAGAAGTGTTGGCAACCTGCTGCTGGGACTGATCAAGTCCACTTGGAAGACAGATGACGGGGAAATGTGCCTTGGCCCCATATTGCAGCTAAATGCAGGTGGGCGTGGGGGTGTGGTTAGGAGCTGGCTCCACTGTGTGCCAGTTAATATATACCGTCAACTCGATTGGGTGGGTCTAGAATCGCCTCTGAGACAGTACAAACTCAAAGGGGGTGCACGGTTGAGGGAGGAGGACTTATAACCGTCCCCATAAACAAGCAGGGGCCTGGGGTTGGGAGCTATCTGTCTCCTGTGGCTTTGAGCCACGGTTACTGGGTTAGATCATGGCAGACGTACAGAAAAGCCACAGACTCAGTTCCCATTGTGGAAAGGTGTGAAGTGGGAGAACTGGTGCAGGTGATGCTCCCTTAGGTGCGGTGGATCCAGGAGTTTAGCCAGTCTTTACTCACCAAGACTCCAAGCCAAGCTCTCTCCTCATCCGTCAGCTCTGCCTCCCTCTACCTCCTCTCATTCCGGCTGGTCTTGCTATCTGCCTGGACCCCAGTAGCTACTTAGTATAGGAAGCTCATTTCTGGAAAGGTCCCAGTGGTGAGATGGCCTGTCTTGAACCATCCTGAGTTCAAATAGTGTGAGGTTTGGAGGGCAGACTTGAAGGCCATCATCTTGTGGCTGGCTCTGTGCCTAGTTTCCTTGTTTGTAACTGGGCTTTATTTAGGAAGGCTGAAGCTGTGTGATTGTCAACTTGACAGGAGCTATAATCTTGACAGGAGCTATAACCTCCCATGTGGGATCAGCTCTTTGTGCTTCTGTGAGTCTTGATTAGGCTGAGTCGGGAAGAACTACCTTAACCGGGGCTGGACTCCTGAGCACCAGCATTCCTAGCTCTCTGCTGCCTCACTGTGGGCTGAATGTGACCAGCTGCCTCAGGCCCCTGCCACCATGCCTTCCCCGCCATGATGGACAGGAATAAACCCTTCCTCTCTTCAATTGATTTTTATCATGTTTTTGTCGCAGACATAAGAAAGCAACTAACACAGACCCTTCCAGGCGATCTAGGAACAGGCCCAGGCCCCAGGCTCTGTCAGAATGAGGGGGAGGGAGGTACCACTAGGCTTCCTGTGGATTGAACTACCTTGAGGCCTTGTGGAAAAAATAATAACAGCCGCATCATCCTCCTTGGCCCAGCGTGTAGGAAAAAGCCACCCTGAGGCTGGAAGTATTCACCAGAAAGATCTGTGCAGTTCAAATGGATGCATTATTTCCATCCACATTTCCTTATGGATTAAAAAGGTGCCAACTGGGGACAGACACTGATAAACGTGCTGGGGACATTTGTCCTCCAGCCACCACTTGTCCAGTTCTCTGATCACGCTGGTCATTTTTTTTTTTTTTTGCGTTCTAAAGAACCACTCCTCTAGGGCTGGGGAGGTTGTTCAGGGGCTAAAGGTCCCTGCTCTGCAAGCCCACTGAGTGGATTTGGTACCAACACGGGAACCAGATACCACAGTGGTGCCATATCTGTGATCCTGGTGGCCGTGGATGAGCTAATCTGGCAAAACAAGAGACCCTCTCTCAAATGCCTTGGGAGGAAAGAGAATCCAGAAAACCCTGAGGCTATGAACTTACACAATACATGCACACTTCATCCACATACAAAATAATAATAATAATTAATAATAATGAGGAGGAGGAGGAGGAAAAGATGAGAAGATTCTTAATTTGAGTTTTTTTTTTTCAGAAGCTGGACCCAGCACAGAGGACCTCAGTCCCTTGAATACAAAGGCCGCTGGACAGGAGACTTTGGAGATCCTAACTCTCAACAGCAACAGGCCACACGGCCTGAGAAAGAAGCTGCAGCCCTGCTCGGGTCAGCTGCTGCGATCTCACAAGGAGGAAGGACAGAGAAAGCAAAAGCCTCATGAGTGCGGAACAGAAAGGCGTGGGTAGGTATGAAACAGAAAAAGTATCTCATAAGGGAACATTTTATAAATAAAAATTTATGAGCATTTTACTGTATTTGAAAACCATTTGCTGAAGCAATTTGGTTCCTGGAAAGAAAAAAAAATCCCCATCATATATTTTGATGTGCTCTTATATATACATGGAAATTCACAAACAGCTTGAAGGCAAAACCAAGTATGGATTCTCTACATCATTCCTGCAGGTTAACCCGCACTGGCAGGCAGGCAGGTGCCTCCATAGGAGAGCTCCAGAGAAGGCTCTCTGACAGGACACGACTTTGGTCTGCTCAGACCTCCCACACTCCCTAGAGACATGTTTACTGTATGTGTCTAGAGCAAGTGACTGAGGACAAGGGAGGCCTCGGCTTGTCACACTTCCTATCAGGAGTTTCCAGGTTATGACTCAGGAATGGGAACTCGGGTTCTCCCTCAGTGGAAGAGATGGAATTGTGAGGTTGGAAGGGGAAAGGGGGAACCTGTCTACAAGTCATAGGCAGAGAGAGGATGGAGAGAAGGAAAGAGAGAGAAAGGGAGAGAGGTGTGGGTCTCTAGTCTTTGGCTGAACTCTGATCACACCAGCATACGTGGAAGTTTCCTCATGATTGGCTAGAACCCTGAAGGAACCTGGGGGCACAGTGCCCTGAGCACACCTGGGGTAGGGACTGGTTGGTTTTCCCATGAGCCAGTGTCACAGTCTGCGGCACATGGGGCAGAAAATTCCGAGCAAACCCTGTCTCAGTCAGTAACAGCCAGACACACGGAGCCTGAGGCTCCAAGAGCCCACGTGTCATACAGCCTTGGTCAGACCCACAGTGGTGCCACTGGGCCGTGTGGAAGCTTTAAGAAGTATTCCCAGCGATAGGTTTGAGGTCACTGGAGTGTACACTTGAAGGGACTATAGGACCCTGGTTTGATTCCTGGCCACGAGGTGTGCGTCTTGCTCTGCCGCACACTCTTGGATACTGCCCTCTGTGCCTGCCAGAGGCCCAAAGCCATAAGTGTGCCTGAACTTGAGTTGAACTGAATAACTCTATCTCTTATAAGTTCATCATCTCCAGGGTTTTTCTACGTGCTGGAGGGCAAGCACAGCCCTGGCCTAATGCTGCAGTCCTGCCTGATAAACATTCAGAAGAGACTGTTTCCAGGTAACCCAACTGTGCCTAAGATAAAGATAGACAGAGAACGTCTGTGGGCTTACGGGAATGCCCACACCTGCTGGGGTCCAATTCCCAGCACCTAGCTTGCCTCTAAACACACCACCCCTGCACAGAGACGAAGAGCATGACCCACGCAGAGGAGAACCCATCAACCAGAAATGACCCAGATGGGAAGCAAGCAGCCAAACGTTGTTATTACTGCAGTTGGTGAGGCCACGGAAGTGCCCTCCATGTCTGCAGTGGAAGCGCAGAGAGTGGGCTGGGTGGCCGAGTGGAAACCATGGAAGGACACGGCGAACAATGAACGTGAAAATAGAAAGCAAAGAGAAACAGGATGTTATAAGAATATGAGAAAGTTAGAATTGCTTAAGAAAACGGAAACGAAGTAGAGACTGAGCTGAGGCACGATTCCAAGTGGCGGCCTCATTCCAGAAGAATCACCAAGTCAGGGAAGGGAACACACGTGACTGAAGAGGTAGTGAGCACAGTTCTCCAAGCTTGAGCAAAGCTATAAATTCAGAGTTCCGGCCAGCTCCACAAGCTGTCAACAAACGTGCACACTAATCGATGTGAAAGAGAAAGGCTGAGGAGGCTGATGGTCAAGTCGCTTAAAACTGGTGCTGAAAGCAGCCAGCAGGGGAAACACATTCCATACAGAGGACCAGACATCAGACTGACCACAAATCTCCATCCCTCTCCTCTCTTCTCCTCTCTTCTCCTCTCTTCTCCTCTCTTCTCCTCTCTCCTCTCCTCTCCTCCCCTCCCCTCCCCTTCTGTCCTCCCCTCTTCCCCTCCCTTCCTCCCCTCCCTTCCCCTTCCCTCTCCTCCTCTCCCCTCTCCTCCCTTCCCCTCTCCTCCCTTCCCCTCCCCTCCCCTCCCCTCCTCTCTCTATCTCTCTCTCTCTCTTTCTGACAGAAGTGGTGCAAGTTTGAAGGCTGAGCTACCATGCTTTGGAAGCATCGAAAGAAAACAAACAAAAACCCTTTCAACCTAGCACCCTAAAGCCAGCAAAAACCATCTCTCAAAAGTGGCGAGATTAACACAGACTTAGGCATACACAGCTGTCCAGGATTCATCACTAACACTGTGGGAGACTTGAAGGAAAAGGAGGAAATGGCCCCAGATGGCAGTCAGGCTGTCATGCTTGGATATGGGATGTCCACTGGAAAGCCTCGTGCTCTAAATGCTTGGTCCCCAGCTGGTGACGCAATCGTTGTGAGGTGACAGGATTCACTCACTAATGGAATCATAATGGGACAACCTTATTGGAGGAAGGAAACGTTAGGAGGTGGGGTCTGGATGGAAGAAGATCACTATCCTTGGGGGCTAGAGCTTGCCTTGGGCCCTTCTCTGGCTCTGCCTCCTGTCCACCATGAAGAGATCTGCTTTGCCCAGCCACACAGGCACACAGGCCCAGAAGCAACAGAGCCAAGGGACCATGGACCAAAACCATGGGCCCAAGCAAATCCTTCATGCTTGTAGATGCTTCTCTCAGATATATCGTCACAGTAACTTTTAGCTGATTAATGTGGAATGTACCTCCGGGTCACATTCTTGTATTTATAGGTGTGTGATCGTATGCTGGGCAGCAGGCAGAGTCATCCTCCGTGTGTTATCCTAAATCCTCTTCTTTGAATCTGAATTTGACATAGAAGTTTTGAGGAGGGGGGTGGTTTGCTCTATGTGTGCATCCAAGCATCAGCCCCTCCGTGTTCTGTCATTTTCTTTCTTTCTTTTTTATTGTCCATAATGAGTTACATTGTTTAGTGGGCCAACAATGAGTTGCTATCCCCAATTCCTCATTGCCCCCCTTCCCCATCCCCAGTCAGCTGGATATCCTCCTCCGTGGGCCATCTGGATCTGAATCTCTCCAAAGGTCCACCCCACTGCTGCCCCTGACCACAGCTCCTCCCACTACAGGTGACCCCTAGAAACAGCGATGAGTCTGAGCGCCCAGCCCTGCTGGGAAAATTGCTCTCCAGATCGCTTCTTCCTCTGGCCGATCTCCTTTGCAGCCCATGGCCACCGTCCAGCAGTGTGGGTGGCTTCTGAAAGCTAAGTCCCATCTTTGTGGTTTTGGGCACCTGCTTGCTGTTCTCAATTTAGGGGAGTATTTTTGTCTCTTAACATTTCTGATCCCTTTCAATTACAGGAGGAACTGCCTCTCCTCACAGCGCAGACAACCTCAAGCTCCTAATTCCTTGAGTTATATTTACACCTCGCTGATGAGGCTAGGGTTTCCGTTTAAACAAGGGGAGCTCTGTCTGTGTACGGCAGAGAGAGCCTGGATTCTCAGCCATGGACCTTCTGCCAGGAGGGAAGTCTCCGCCCGAGGAAGCGTCCTTTGACAGCCTGTCTGGTAAAAGGGTCATAAGCTGCCCCAGGGGAAGGACGCACACTCTTCTTCACAAGTAAGGGGCAGGAAGGTGAGAAGCCACCCAGGTGCTGCCCCTGTAGAAGCCAGCCATTGAACTGCTCTGGTGAACAGGTAGGTGTGCCAACTGCAGGATCCCACAGCTGCCCGCTGAGCCACGCTGGAACCAAGGAGAATAACAGCACCCAGAGCCCTGGCACGTATCACTCTCTCCATCTTATTCCCGCCATCTGAGATTTAGGAGAGCAGCTAAAGGTCAGCTTGGAAATGCTCTCAAGATGACCTTTGAGTGTATCCTAGAAACTACTTCTGTTGTAGTTACCTGTTTTGGCTTACAGTCTCAAGAGAAAATTCCATGATGGCAGGGAAGGCATGGCATGAGCAGAGGCTGGACATCACCTCTGCCACAGCAGGTGGAAAACAGCAACAAGAGAGTGAGCTGAACTCTGGCAAGAGAGAGATGGCTGTAAACCCCTAAACCTGCCTCCAGGGAACACACCTGCTCTAGTGAGGCTCATCCTCCCAAACTGCCACAAGCTGGGCATCAAACACACAAAATATGAGTTCATGGGGGACATCTGAACCCAACCACCACAGTTTCTTTTTCAGTTTGTTCCCAAGACAGGGTCTCACATGGTAGCCCAGGCTGGTCTGGAACTCACTATGATGCCTAGGCTCGCCTGAAACTCACAGCAATCCTCCTGCCTTAGCTTCTGAGTGCTTACAGGTGTGAGCCGCCAAACCTGTCAAGAAACTCTTTCCCAGCCAAAGATCCTCCAGGGTAACTGTGACCCACCCGAGTGCTTCTTCTAGCCTCGATCCTTCTGGAAGAGAGAGTGTATCAGTGCAGTGCCATCCCAAGGGATGGTCATCTGATGAGGGGTTGAATTCTGCCCACCTGTTGTGGCACCTATGACTAGAAACTCTCTTTTCCTACTCATGGCTTTTCAGGTAACTTAGACAGACACATATGGCTGGTCTGTCCTGTTTGCTGGCTGGCCCAGGGGAGGGGTGTGGGGTGGACCCCTCAATGCTTATGAGCTCCCTATAGACTTTCCTCCACATGCTCAGACTCAGGCCTGTGGGGAGCACAGAGGCCCCTGGGCTGACCCATCCCCACCCCTCCAGCTACCGAGGCCTAGCCTCACATGCTCCGCTCCCCGTGCGTAGGTACCAGACTCAATACTTTGACTATAGCTTTCTCTGACAGAGCCTCTGGTCCCCAGCACCTTTGCAGGCCAGCTAGAGCACAGTCCCCTCACCTCCATCTGACCCTGTAAGGCCTGGCCCTTCTCACCATCCTGGTTATAAAACCATCTGGCAAGGTCTGGCTGCAGCTTCCCACCACCCACCTGTGATTGGATTTGCCAGTCTGTCCTGGGACCCGCCCTGACCCCACTCTAGGCTCTAGAGTGAGAAACTAGTCCTTCCACGTACACAGTATGGGCTCTGAAAGATGTGGCTGGTGGAGAGAGGCACAGGAGGCAGGGGTGGGCACCTCCCTCTCTCTCTCTCTCTCTGTACTGCCGTGTTCCCTGCAGTACGGCAGGTGTTGCAGTCAGCTTTCTTGTTGCTGCGCAGATAGAACCCAAGCAAAGGCGGCTTGTGGAGGAATGGGTTTATTTGGCTTACAGACTCGAGGGGAGACTCCATTCTGGAAAACGATGGCATGAGCAGAGGCTGGACATCACCTCTGCCACAGCACTGGAAACAGCGGCAGGAAGGTGTGCCAAATACTGGCAAGGGAAGCTGGCTTATAACCCCCATAAGCCCGCCCCAACAACACAGATCTAGTGAGGTTCTAATTCCCGAATTGCCATCAGTTGAGGATCGATCTATCAGAACACATTCATTTGTTTGTAGGGGACACCTGGATCAAACCATGACAGCAGGTCTCCCCTGGTCCCCAGGCAGGGGCAGAGCAGGGAAGCACCCATCCGCCTGTCATCCCTGGACTCCCTGTCTCCGTGGGCTTTGGACACCTCAGGTTTCCTAACTCTTGAGTACAAGCTCCTGCGTTCACTTCCTCCTGAAACAGTAGCTGGTGTGAGCCTGCTTTCCTGAGTGGAGTTGCACAACTATCTTAGTGATCTGACCACGTAGTAACCAGTATCCTGTCCCATCTGTGTCGGGAACAGTTTCATTTGAGAACAACTTCCAAATGAAAGCCTGGAGTCTGGAAATCAAGGTCAGTCTCCCTTCCAAGCACTAACCAGGCCTGACCCTGCTTAGAGCTCTGGAGCTGATATCAGGCGTGTTCAGAGTGCTTTGGCCACAGACTCATCGTGATGCCTCACAGAGGTCCCAGAGTGTTGGGGGGGGCAGCTCTGAAGTCAGGGGGTGATTGATATTCCCACTCCCAGCTGTGCTCCATGGCTGAGTTACCTCGGCGCCCCAATTCCTCAGCTATCAAAAGGGGAAGCATGGGGCTCCCCCAGAGCAAGGCTGTCAAGACGGAATTTCACATATAGATATAAATAGACATGTGTGCCATGTTTCTGAGTCTAGGAAGAATATATAATACCTATATATGTTCAGAACACACCTACTCTTCCAAGCCAGTGTGGGAGGCAGAGATGCTGTGAATGTGAACTTGAACTTCTACCTCTCTGAGGACGGGAACTGGAACCTGGGTCTTCCTATTTTCCTGGTCTTATTTCAGAGAACCTTTGTGGAATAAGAACTCAGGGAAAATGGAAGGTGGTACTGTACAGTTGGTTTTTTAAAAATATTTTATTTATTCATTGTCAAGCAGAGATACAGAGAGAAAGAGAGAGAGATAGAGAGAGAGAGAGTGCACCAGGGCCACCACCTTGTGGTTCTGGCTTACGTGGGTCCTGGGGAATTGAACCCAGGGCCTTAGGCACTGGAGGCAAGTGCCTTAACCGCTGAGCCATCTCTCCAGCCCTACAGTTGTTTTTTTTAACTCCTGTTAATGTTCGAACAAAGAACCGCAGCACAACAATTGAACTCTTGAACATTCTCTCACATGGCTGTTCTCACTGTCCACCCAGCAGTGCTGTTCTGGGTGTGGCACTGAGGTGGAATTCGGGTCCCTGCTGGGGATGTGAGGCTTCCCTCTGGCCTGGACCCTCTTCTCTAGGCTGACTTAGGCAGAACCGCCGTGTCTGCCTTGGGCCACGGCCACCGCAGGCAACGACTTCCACGGCCAGAGGAATAACAAGTACCACACTGATTCACGAGCCGTGCACACGAGTGCTTCATGATGAACCCAGAGGGCAGAGGCGAGGCCGCCAGACAGTGAAGCCCCATTCCTGCTCTTTCAGAGCACAAGGGTGTGTGTGTGTGTGTGTGTGTGTGTGTGCAGAGAGACATGAACAAGAGCAGGAGCCAGAGACAGAGAAAGGCAGGTAAAACACAGAGGTACAGAGAGACTGAGAAAAGCAGAAGTAGACAGAGACAGACAGAGCAGAC
>PVHP010028392.1:0-22870 GCA_004024765.1 Zapus hudsonius | reverse complement strand
AGCCCAGTTTTTTTAAATATCTTATTTATTTATTTTCAAGGAAAGAGAGAGAGAGAGAGAGAGAGAGAGAGAGAGAGAGAGAGAGAGAGAGAGAGAGAGAGAAACACCAGGGCCACCACCTTGTGGGTCTGGCTTATGTGGGTCCTGGGGAATTGAACCAGGGGCCTTAGGCACTGGAGGCAAGTGCCTTAACTGATGAGCCATCTCTCCAGCCATTTCAATTTCTTAAGTAACCTATCACATGTATAGTTATTTCTTATTAAAAAGAAACAAGGAAAACAGAGGAGAGGGATTCAAGAAAATAATCATGACTAACATTGGCTAGCATCAATATTTGGTTGAAATGATCGGGTATGCAAGCAAACACAACTACACATAACACACTTCACCATAAATGTATAAATATAGGTAGATACTGATATGTAGATAAGTATGAAATGTGCTTAGTTTTTATGAAATATGCATGGTATGAAAAATACATTGACAAATAAAAATAGGCCAGATTTACAGAAATGACCATCCTTATTTATAAGTTAAACTGTATATTTAGTATGTGTCCATATACACAGATGATCTTTTAAGGAAGCTGAGCTCCTGCACATAGCCAGGGAACAGGATGTCTGGCTTTAAGAACAGCTCTACGTCATGAAAAACTATAAAGCCAGACTAATGAACTGGACTTTATCTTGCAAGGAGACCTGCTAGAAGGATTTTTCTTTCACAACTCTGGCTATACACTTAGGTGTGCATCAGATTTGTATGCTCTGAACACTGAAATTCTGGATTAAAACACCTGATTCCATTATAAAGGTCCTAAGACACTGAACTGTAATTAATCTTAGTGGTTCTCATGCACAGCCTGTGAGGTCTATACATTTCCTAAATTTACTACAAATAGGACATTACAGCTGTGGCTATTAGCCAGAACAAAAAGGTTAGCTAAATGAATCTGACCTTTCTCATTGCTCTCTCTTTACACCTGGGTGGTATTTTCAAAGTTGAAAATATCTGACTTGAAGTCCAACTTTGTAGAATCTTACAAGGCATGAACGACTTTGGGCCCAGTCAAGCATTCTGACTTTCAGTACAGGTTATCCTCAACTTTCCACAGGGAGGGAAAGGGTTGGCATATGCATCAGCCACCATAAGCAGAGTTCCTGAGGCACAACAGAAATTGATGAGCCCATCATGATGTAATATCTTATAACCAGAAGAGAAATTTCAAGAAAATATTTAGGGCTGGAGAGATGGCTTAGCGGTTAAGGCACTTGCCTCCAGTGCCTAAGGCCACAGGTTCAAATTTCCAGGACCCACATAAGCCAGACCCACAAGGTGGTGGCCCTGGTGCTCGCTCTCTCTCTCTCTCTCTCTCTCTCTCTCTCTCTCTGTATCTCTGCTTGAAAATGAATAAATAAAATATTTTAAAAAAATAAAAAAAGAAAATATTTTAAGAAATGTTTAATTCACATTATTGCATTTATCCTTATATCAATACATTCACAAAATATTTTTAACGTAAATATTTATGATAAAAGAGGCCCCGAAGGTCTAAAGAAGCTAACCTGCAGTCCAGAAAGAGAGGTTATAAAAAATACAAGACTGAAAACTCTTTACACTGAGCTCTGATATGTGCTCCAGGGATATCAGTGTGTGAAAGGAGAGAAATTTATCGCAGGATAGGAAGCAAAGTTGTTGAACAGAGAAATGGGCTTGGATTCCAGTAAAGAAGCCATTTGGCTTTCCAAAGTTCCTGTCTTAACTCCTGGGATTTATAAACCTTGCCGAAAATGCACTTGTTCATAGGATCCACCTCTCTTGGAGATCACAACACTTCAGGTGTACTATTTACAGAAAGTGGAAGTACAAACATCAGAGAGCAAAGCCCTGATATGTCTCAAACATTCCTAAATCTCACGAGTGTCTCAATTTTTTGGATTTTAGAAGGTTTCAGAGAGAAGGCCATCTGGTATAATTTATAACTAGCTGATGTCAAGAAGCTTACATAACATGGAGTAATACTCCCCACTGGAAGACTGTCTCTTCATCTCTGATTGGTTTCGATATTTTTACAAAGGCTCTGATTAAACTCACCTTTCTGTCTGAAATTGTATGATTACAGGCTGCATTTCACACAATAAGTATATTATTTTGACAATGGGAAAAAGTGTTCCGATGTTTGCAAAGTTGTTTGTTTTTTTGCGACAGGGTCTCACTCTAGCCAAGTCTGACCTGGAACCCTATAGTCCCAGGCTGGGCTCAAACTCACAGTGATCCTCCTACCTCTGCCTCTTGAGCGATGGGATTAAAGGTGTACCCAACACACCCTGATAAAATTTGTTCTTTCCCAGCATGGTGGTGCAGGTCTTTAATGCCTGCACTCACTCCGAAGGTTGAGGGATGAAGATCACTGTTTGAGGTAAGCCTGAGCCAGAGTGACACCCTGCCTCAAAAGAAAAATAATGCCAAAGAAAGTAGAGCACAAACACCTTGAAGTTATCCTCTGACCTCCACATGCATGCCCAGGCCCCCACCCCTACACACACACACACATACATACATACATACATACATACATACATACATACATGCATGTAGATGCAAACACAGGCACCCACAAAAATAAATAAAATACAGTTAAAGACAAGAATGCGTGTGGAAGCAGAGGACAAATCCCCCTCCTGACTTCCACACCACACACACTGGTATGAATGTGCCCATGCATACACACACACACACACACACACACACACACACACACACACACACACACAAATAATAGAAAATTTAAAAAGAAGAAAAAATTAAAACTTGCTTTTAAATTCACAGGTCTCACTTAGTCACGTGACACCCTTCAACACTTGGCTTCGATCTCTCTTTTGACTCTGCATCAATCCAGCTCTTTTCGCTGCACGTGAGTCACCGCGGGCCATGTGCTACTTCAGCCTACTGTCAGTGTTTACTCCTCCCTCCCCTTGCCCATGCCATTCCCTGACAATGGACAATGGATGTCATTCTTGTTGGGCCCAAGTTCCATAGAACTGTTCTGGGCACACTACTGTCTCTATAGATCTGTGCCTTCTCTGCAAACCTTGGATACTGCTCTGTACTTCCATGGACTCCATTGTCTCAATATTGTATTTTATTCATTATTATGTATTCCTTATTTCCATTACAGAGTGTGGTACTTAGTGATGCCCATCATCCCCTTCTTAACTACACAGGAAGCCTTAGCATGTTATCTTGATCTCTTTCTGTTGACCGTCTTATTTTTGCTTTAATGACACTTAACACTACATGAAGCAATGTACTGACAGCTATTTGTTCATTTGTTTTTCAGACAGAGGGTTAGTTCTATGAAGGAGGAGCGTGTTTGCACACTGCTGTATCTTCATGACCTAGAACATTTCCTAGGCAGATTACTGCAAAGTTAATATTTTTTTCAATGAATGTATGACTGGTAAGAACTTATGAATAAATATTTTATGGGTAATATGAAGATGAAAACTATCCCATGACCTTGAAAACAAAGCTACAGCCTCTATGTCAGTTAAGTGCAACTCCTCACAGCCACTTATGCTGTAGGTGAGAACAGTTTTTTAAAGATGGAATGGAAAAATAATCTGATTTAGTCTCAAAGGAAAATCCATGCAAGGGACACAATTAATGATTAAAAGAACATCTCCAAGACATGACAGTAAGGCCACATTTAATGACATAACAGTGACTTTGAGAAACTGTTTTGAAAGATCCTCAAAAGGAACAAAAACAACACAAGTCATAGTCAGGCTAGTACGTAATTACCTCAGGAAAGATCTCTTTACAAACCTGGAATACAAAGTCCGTAGGCCACCCAGCATCTCATCATATACAATGATACAGAGAGAAACAGGGGGAGTCACAGAGCACTTAAGTAGGCACCTTTGAGAAGGCGTTGGTAGCTTGGGACTCAATGAGGCCAGAAGTTGCCATAATAAAGATCCCCTTCAAGAACTGAACAGGAATCTATCCAGTGTGTATTGGCATCAACTCCATTTAGCACAACAGAGAAAGGAACACATAAAATTAATGCAGAATTTATAATCCAAATTCTCACTGAACTTTTGTCTCCTTGAGTGCTTTTTACTGCGCAGAGCACGTGACAAAGGGATGAATGAGAAGGAGACACAGTCCCTGGGGGTAAGAGGATGTAGCTGACGCAGACAGCAGTCCATAAGGACCACAGGGCAGAAGCTAAACTCTCTGTTAATTCAATCCTAAATCACAAACTGCTAAAATGATATTCTAACCTAATGCACATCCTTAGACCATGATAGAAGCTGTAATTTACTCATTTTTATAATGCTAATAGTAGGAGAGTCCACATTCTCTAACTCAAGAAAACTTTCCTCTTTGTTTTTAACTAAGCATTGAAGTTTATCTTTAATGTATTATTCAGGTTGGATTCTGATTAATTAATCAGAGCCTTTTGCACTGGGAGAATAGAAGTAGGCTTCTGGCTAAATAACACCAGATGCTCTGAGTTAGATTCTGTCAAAAGTACGACAGTGTCAAGCATTATTGTTAATTATGCAATAAAATTACAAGAGGCTTGAAGAGATGAATTTGGATATTTTAGGAGAAAAGTTTCCAGCACCTTGGGCATGTATGATGAGGTTACAATTCTAACAAAGGCTAATGTCTCATTCGAAAAGGGAATGACTAATGAACAAACAATTTATCCCTCCATCCAGGATGTTGGCTTCATGCTCATTTAATAAGGGATATCAGTAAATAAAATTGAGTTGCTGTTCCACAATACATATGCAAATCCCCATTGTTTTAAGGAGCCTGGCTACTGATGTGTGATCCTGAAAGAAGAGGTGTAATCCACCAGGAAACATAATTTAAGAAATCATCCTGAGGGGAGAGATTCAACCAAAGCAAATATACTTATTAATCTTTCTGTATCAAAGTTGTTGAGAGATATGGCTCAATTTCTGGTGCTTACATATGAGTGAAAATTCTCTTCCTTTGTCCATTCACTCCCTTGCCTTCCTCCATCCTTTCTCTTGTATGGCACCTTCCTCCCTACTGGAACTTTTTTTGTCTTGGAGCGAGTTTCATTAGGAAGCTCCAAACTGAAATCGAGGTTAGCTAAGACTCAGGGAGTAAACAAGACTTGGGATGTAAAGACCTCAGAAGTATGAGGAAACTCTTGAAACATGTAAGATACCTAAGGTCCCTCCCCAAAATTATATAAGGAGTAAGAACTGTTTGAGAGAAGAGACTTTCAATTACCCTAGATGCCTGAAAACTGCGGTGAGCTCTCAGGGATGCAGCTTTCAAGAGTTGTCATTTCTGTGTCTCCCTTCTTTGAGTCAACTGTGCTCCTACCAGTAACTCCTAACCCACACTCCTGCAAGGACCCCCCCCCCATGAACTCACTGGTTTGCCACTTTGGACTCTGGGGTAATCGTTTCATGGTTTATTGTAAGTGCTCAATCTTGGGGTGTATCTCGTTTGTTCACAAGTCCCTTCCACTTCCCTCCCCTTCCCTTCCTTTCTGCAGCTTTTTATACAGGGGTGATGGGCATTCAAAGAAAATGGTCACTTTTAAACACTTTCCAGAGGAAATCAACCGTGAGGAATGAGTCAATCAAATAACAGGAGCAGAGTCCTTTTCTACAATCAGAAGTGGCTGATTTCTGTGAGAAGAACTTAAGACATTGCTTTCTGATTTTGGAGGATGTATTTTGATTGTAGAACAATTGAATAGAAACCTCAGTGACAAGAATGCCATTTCATTTATACTTTATTTCTGGAGCATTCTAGCCCTGCTAAAAGTAGGCAAAAAAAATGGTTTTAGTGGAACCTTTCCTCAAAACTCAATTCTAAACAGAATTTAATGTCAGGAGTTCATCTTATCTACAGTTGAATCAAAGTGTCTGTGTGTTCATGTGTTTAGGAAAAAGACCCATAGGTAACTCAGTTCATTCTTACAGTGCAAAAGCAATGCGACTGAAACCAGGAGCAAAACCTAGAACGACTCTACAAGTAAATAACGTAAAAGGTTTTGTGGGACAGGATGTGAGGCTTTATTTTGCCAAAGAAAAACAGAGGGAATTATACCTTTCATCCAGCATCCTTCCATCCATGACTTTGTAACAGTCTAGATGACTGTTACTAATTTGTTCATATCATTCCTTTCAGTCTTTCATTCATCAACATATTTGCAATGTTGTTTGTGCCAGGTTAATGGTAACATAAAGTTCCTTCCATGCCCTTATGTCCTTCCTTCCATCTTTTTCTCTTTCCCTCACTCTCTTCTTCCCTCCATCCCTTACTCGTTCCTTTCCTTTTCTTCCGCAAACAACTAAGCATTACCTAGCATGCATCAGACAGTTTTAGATATTAGACAAAGAAGTAAGCAAGGAAGTCTAGAATACTGTTGTCATGATTCTTAGAAATTCATGTATAAAAATACAAAAGCAAGAAGGAATAATTAGAACATTTCAAATTTCCAATTTTAATATGTCAGTGAGGGTAACAGGAAAGACCTCTATGATAGTGGGCCTGAAGTTCATAAAATACTATCAGTGATAAAAACATTAAGCTAAAGAGCAACTGTTTAGGCATTGAGCTGAGAGATTTCTTTGCATGTGGTAGGAACAAGAAGTCCCTTGGGTGTCTGCAGTATGAAATAGAAATTTGAGAGAAACTCACAGTCCAGTGTATAGGTTCTTAAAATGTGTGTACGTGTCAGATTTGATGAACATATAACAAAAGTTTGTGATACCATCCATCCCAAGAGAAGCACCTAGTCTTGATCTTCAGAACACACCACATATGTGTGTTCTAAATGCATCTAGTTCTAGACCTCCCTGTGGAAGCCTGCTGGTTACAGAGAATGAGAATGAAGGCCTCAGCCATGGGGGTGATGACCCTCCAATCCAAACAGGGATTATCCTAAGGCTTCAAGGTATACACAACTAATCGCATCTCAGAAAATGAGCTTCAAAAGGTAAGATACATTATCTTAAAGTCAGTTTCTTGTTGCTGTCACAAAAAACTACTGATCAAAAGAAGCTGGTAGGGGGAAAGTTGTTAATTTTGGCTTATAGACTTGAGGAGCAGCTCCATGATGGCAGGGGAAATGATGGCATGAGCAGAGGCTGGACATCACCTCCTAGCCAACATCAGATGTTGAATAACAGCAACAGGAGAGTTTGCCAAACACTGACAAGGGGAATCTGGTTATCACACATGTAAGCCCACCCCCAATCACACACATCCAACAAGGTTCAAATTCCAAAATTGCCATCAGCTGGAGACCTAACATTCAGAATATATAAGTTCATGGGGTCACCTGAATCAAACCACCATGCATTTCTTCTAAGAAAAGTGACCTTACTAATTATCAAATTTCTAGGATAGTTTTGAAAGTGAAAGGACTATGGATAGCCATTATAAAATGAAACCCTATAGCTCACACCATGATTTATAAAATTTATAAAATTATACCATAATTTATAAATATTATTATGGATAGATATCATTTATATTATTATAAATGTTTTATTTATTTATGCATTTATTTATTTTCCTGGTTCTCTACATCTTCAGATTAAGTACCACTCAGTGAGCTTCTATTATGTGTAGGCACACTTATGGTCTCGACCTCTTGCAAAGCCACAAGTTAAATCCCAGCCTTCCTGGTCACAGAAGCACTTTAGTGCAGTGCAGCAACATTAGAGAAATCTTAAATCTGCTCATTGACTTGAAAGAATTGATTTCTATCTTCTCACTTGTTTCTATGAATTCTTGTTCAGCTGTCATCATCTCTAATGGGAATGGTTTTCATTGAAGTTTTTTTTAGGTCAGATTCTAGTAAAATATGCCTTGTAGAACATTAATGATAAAAAAGACCTCAAATCAATATTTGTAGAAGTGACCTTTCTTTCCCATTGACTTGTACAGAAAACTTAGCATAACAGAGGATTTCTCTTCTCTTTTAACAATTTTGTTGATAGTCCTGCATCTCACTATTATAAGGACACATCTCTACTAAGCAAATATCACCTACTTTCAGCCAAGCAGAGTGTCAATGGCACATCTAACTGAAGAGTGCATTTTTAATGGGTAAATTTAAAGACTTCAAGCAAAACGACTGCTTTTGCTTCCTATAAATCCACTCAGTCATTTCCTGAACAGTTTAAAAAACCCAATCCAAATTCTCTCATTTAAACTCAACTTGGGATTTTCACTATAGAGTTTAGATACTTGAGCCTTTCCAAATATCCACCCCACCCCTTATAAGTTTGAAAAAGCATGCACCCATGGAAATCCATTTTGAACACTCATTGTTTCTTATACTCAAATGAGTATAGCTTTTTTTTTGTAATTACAAGAAGGTCTTTAAATTATTAATTTATTTATTTTGTAAATTACTGGTCACATTTACCCATAGGTAAATGAGGTCAGGCAGTCAAGGTTAGGTAGGGAATGGTGTTGTAGCCAGCCACACACCTCTGGGATGAATCTCCAAACCAGGCACAGTTTATGGGAGGAAAGGAACCTTTCCTACAGATACAAGGGGAAGTTCTATAATGGTGAAAGAAGTTGGTCCCCTTTCACAGGTCCAAGCAGACAGAGAGAGAGAGAGAGAGAGAAGCCAACACCAACGCCACACACACAAAACAGGAAACAGGCAGGGGGCAGAGAGAAATTTCCTTCCCTTAGGTAGCCTTAGGGTGGGGTCTTGAAACCCTTTCCCAGATTTACTGGCTTCCTGAGTCTCTGGAATTTCCTTCCTGTAATGCCCTCCCAGGAAAGGATATTTGTTTCTACCTCCCCTGAGCTTCCTTACATCCTACCCCCTACTAAGAGGCTGCCTTTCTATGAACATCCTTAGAGACCCACCCAAGATTATTAAAAAGATCAAGTTGACAACAAAACTTAACCATCACAAATAGTGCATCAACTCCAGAGTGAGGCAAATAGGAATGGTGATTCTTTACAAATCATATATTTGTCTTGAATCAGATTTTTTTAACTTACTTCATTGAAAAACTTACTATACCTGGAAAAGAAGGATGACTTATAACTTTGGAAAGTCACAATATTTGAATCTTACAAATGGACAGCAGTAGATTCTTCCCCAAGAGTTCACTGAAAATGCTTACCAAAACCTGCCTTCAACACACAAAGAAGCCAATGAAATAACTTGGAGGCCAAATGAGTTTCATTAAAAATACAAATGATCAGAAATCTCGGCATTTCACAAAAAGTTTGGTTTCTTGCCTGCATTGCTAGGGTTTTGCAAGATCTCTTTCAGTGAAGCAGATCCACCTGCTGCTGTACACGTTATGTTTGCATCTGAAATACACACACCTTTTTTGCAAAGAGGATTTCTACAGAGTCCCCACTGGGTGCACACACTATTTAAGTCAGTAGGTCTCAACTTTGGTTGCATTTTAGAAACCCCTAATTATATATTAAAAAAAAAAAAATCCCTGACAGTTGACACTCATCCCCAAAGAGATTCAAAGTTAATTGATCAAAAGTACTACACAGTTATCCAAGTTTTTTGAAGCTCCTTAAGTGAATTTAATATGCAACAAGTATTGCATGCCACAGACTTCAAAGAAGTTGGTTTTGAAATGTCTCAACAACAAATAGCTGAAGACAGTTATGTAAGTGATTCATCTAGGAGAAAAGTGAAGACCACCAATACATTACAGAAACACATGGAAGAAATGTGACCAATAGTGTAACCAGTTTTGATATTTTTGCTGTGGGAGGGATCAAGAATACTCTGATAAACAAAACCAACTATCGAGCCATGAGCAATTTATATTTCTTACTGTGATGACTTTTTCCCTCTTTTATTTGCTCTTTTCTGTTTTCCTTTATTTGGATTGTATATGTGCATACTAGAGTGTGATGTGAGTGTTCATGCATGTGTGTGTGCAGATGCCCATGCTCTGTGTGCACATGAATGGAGGCAGAAGAGAACATTTAAAATCCTCCTCGGTCACTTCATAGGATGTTTCCTTCAGTTGGAGTCTCTCACTGAACCTGGAGCTGCCATTGTAGGTTGGATTGGCTGACCAGAAAGCCAATGTGATTCTCTGGTCTCTGCACCCTATGGGATTGGGTTTACAGGCATGTGAGGCCACACCCAAGTGTTTTCCTGGGTGCTTGGGAACAGAACTCGGGATGAATCAGGTTGTCTGTGGCCCCAAATGCCTGGAACTCAAGTTTTTCTTACCCGCTGTACAACATCCCAGCCCTGTGATAGTCTTTAAAAAAAGAAACAGGTAGTATGTCATTGCAGGTTTTGCTGAGGTGGGAAAGGAATGGAGGTCCTTTGACCACTGAAGAATGAGGAGAAATGAAGCAGATGAAGCAAGAATGGTTCCTGACAGAAAAACCAGATGTATTTATCACCTGCATGACAGAAAAGATGTTTAGTGGACAGAAGAAGATCTAGTTGGAACCGAGTGTAGTCTCAGAGATAGGAAGTGGGAGTCAAGGGTAACCAGGGTAATGTCACATCCAGAGCATTGTGGAAAGACTAACTTGTTGGCTAGATGCAGAAAGAGGATTGGTTTTCTAACTGCTGAGACTCGAATCTCTGGGATGCGTATTAAGTAATAACAAAGCAGCAACTCCATGGCATAAACTCTGGAACTGGCCAGATGAGTTCTGAGTTGTCAAATGCAGTGCCAGCACTTATTTATTTGACTTGAGCAATGGACTTAACATCTCTTTGCTTTATTTGTAAAATACCATCAATTGTGGACTCTTCTCCAGGGATTACTAGGTAAGCAAAGAGTGAGTTCATGCTTGCTAGGCCTCTGTCATTCATAATAAATATGGGCAGTCATATTAGGACTTAGTCACCAACAAGGCTACATCTGAATCAACATAGAAGGCTCTGAGGGCCAAGAAACTTAAAAAGCAGGAGAGAAAGGGGATTCATTCAGAATCATGAGACACTAGCAAAGACGTCTTGGGAAGAAAAGGAGTCCAAGAGAAGCCTTGGAGAGCTAACGACATCTCTCCCTGTCTCCCTCTTCTCTTTTGGTTTCTTCTGTCTGGGCTACCCACTGATTCTTTTAAACCCACGATTTTCTGTGTTCCAAACAATCCAAGAGCAGTAGTAATCTATCTGGTTGCACAAAACTTTAGAAAAGAAGCTGAAATCTGTTTCATGGGAGGTAGACATGAAGTAAAGGAATAGTTAGCGAGTTCACGTGGCACAGGCAGGATTTGTTACTCACCAGTGCATCACTCGTGTCCAGATTCCCTGTGGTGCTTGTCATGGAGATGATTGAAGCATATTTGTATAACTTAACAAAGAGTAATTTTTAAACTACTGTTTAAGAAAAGTATCTCTCTCTCTCTGTGTGGGTGTGGGTGTGTGTGCATACCATGTCATATATGTGGAGATCAGAAGACAACCTTGAATTGTCTGTGCTCCACTTTCTGTGAGGAAAGGTCTCTTGACACTTTAAAGCAGTCTAGTCACAAGCTTGGGGTTTTCCAGGCTCCAGTTCCTATTGTCACAATCCTGCAGGGATCACAGACACCTGTCTCAGGCTTTACATGTATGCTGGGGAATTGAACCCTAGTCAGCAACCTTTGTAAGCAAAGGTCTTTAACCACTTAGCTATCTCCTTATCCCCTAAATGTACTTTTTAAAAGCAATGCATGAACTGGAGCGGGGGAGAATGTTCTGAGCATAGGGATACTCTCCTGTGTATGCTGCGTGGTATGAACATGTGAAAGAATACGTCCCAAAAACAGCTCTGTGCTTTCTAC
Organism: Zapus hudsonius; assembly: GCA_004024765.1. Classification (NCBI taxonomy): domain Eukaryota; kingdom Metazoa; phylum Chordata; class Mammalia; order Rodentia; family Dipodidae; genus Zapus; species Zapus hudsonius. The sequence goes on along the minus strand of PVHP010028392.1, from coordinate 11,065 downwards.
CTACTTGGAAGCAGCAATAGTTTGTTTCAAAGATAAGTGAGCCCCATTAGGGGTCCAGAAGCCCAGAAAATAGAATGAACCTAAAATATTATAATTAAACCTTGGAGTTACCTTGTGGATGCTTCAGAAATGCTTTCGGGACACATGAGCCCAGTGTGCCAAGAGCTCAGGCTGTCTCAGCACCAGCCATGTCAACACAGAAACAGGCAAAAGGATTTTGTTCAAGGGTGCTGTTTTCTCTGGGAACAAGTGCATATCCACCTTTCTCTTTTGAAAGCTTAAGTCATTTTGAGAAGGACTGCTGAGAGAGATTACCCTCCGTTAACAATCTGCACTCCAACCATGGAGAAACAAAGCTATTTCATTTCAGGACCCAGTAGTTTCTTTATGACATTTGGCAGAAAAGAATGTGAGAAGTTGTAGAATGAACTCCTTGAAGATGTTCGCTTTTACAGAGTACAGATGCCTGGGGAGCTTTAACCACAATAAACATCCCATCCAACATTATAAAAGATGTGCCCAGGAATGAGAAAGGACCCCATTAAGGAGAGCAGTTGAAGGGATAGGCTTGCATGGCTCAGTGAGCCCAGCACTGGGCCAGGACTCAGGAGATTCCTAACCACCATCATGTTCTGGAAGCACATTGACTGCACTCTGCTCTCTTGCCTCATTGGGAAAGCATGGGCATGACCACTGTCCCAACCTTGGAAGGTTTATCCACAGAAGGATAAATGCAAGAAGGATACATGCAAAATAGGAATCCTATCCATCCTTTCCACTGATCTTTTGTTTCAAAACTTTAATTGTTTTCTGCCAACGTCTGGGAAAATGAATAATGTCTATTCTAAGTGGCAGCTTTGATTCGTAGAGGTAGACGGTTTATGAGACCAAGGAACACTCTCTGTAGTAAGTAGTCCATAACCATTGATAGCTGATTCAAACGTTCAGACAAAGCAAAACAAGCTTTCTCTTTTACCTCCAATCTATGGGTAAGTGGCAAAGGATGAGAAAAGAGGAACTAAGTTAAACCATTTACTGATGCACTGGTAACTTTCACTCGCTACTCATGTAAAATACTTCTGGAGAAGAGAGTGAAGGCTCCAGCTCCATTGCTAACTTTTCTGTATTTTTTTATAGTACACATCCTCATCCTGAAAATGTGAGGGCTAGACCAGGTCATCAGAAAGCCACAGCTAATGATACTTGAAGTTGAGTTTATTTTTAATTTTTTTTATTGATGACATTTCCTCTTCTTCCCCAAAACTGGCTGACTTTCTTGGCATCACGTACATGAAAAATATCCCTCGTTGGTCCTACCATTCAGCTTCTCCTTCTCCAACTCACTACTCCCTTGATCATTTCCAAGTTATCATTACTAAGATCTCAAAATCACAGAGAATTAAATACTTCAGCATCAGAGCACAAAAATCAAGAAAAAGGTGAGATCTTTATTATTTATAATCAACACACAAAAGAGGTGCCTTTATAGAAAATAACTTTATAAAATGAGCTTCTTTAAAATATTTAAAGAAATTATCATTAATAAATTTGCACATGTATACTTTCTTATATACATAAAGACACACAATTCACAACCAAATAATGTGCTTAGTTCCTAGAGAAAGAAATTGACTAAATGTACTTTTTGTAATGGATCAGACATAAGATGTCATCATTTTGCAATGGGAGTAGTCACTTAAATGAAGGACATACCTTTTCCAATTTCTACATCATCTAACCAAGGCCTCACTGAAATCTGAGTGAAGTATTTCTTTTCTGTTCAACCAGAGTCAGGTACACTGTTTACCATTAGGCTATTTTTGACTGTGACCTTTATGTGGTCATTCCTCCTTTTGTCTCCTTTGCCTTCCTTTTTCCCTCACTCTATAATCCGATCTATAGTAGAACTGAACCACAGTATCTTATTTTGCTGACAGATTAACCTTTTAACAAAGTCTAATAATGAGGGAAGTACTGAAATTTAGACAAGATTTACATCAAATTGGAGATTCCGATTCGTGAGTAATCAGTCTGGTTCATCATCCATGCTTATAGGCTGCATGACAACAGAAGTATATTGCTATTAACGTACCAGTGCTAATTCTTCTTTCTTAATTAGGGCCACAATATGGAATGAGGAACATTATATCCAGGAGAATAGCACATTGTATAATTTTCTCCTTAATTAGTTAATTCCACTGAACTTGCCCAATTCCTTGGAGTACTTTCTCCCTTCAGTTGAATTACTTCCGTGATTCACTTCACTCAGAGACTCAGAAACCAGGTTTCTGCATACTCTATACAACTACCTGAAAAAAAATCTCATTTTATTCATAGAACAGGTTTGTCTCTGCTAGTTGAAAAGGAACACATCTATCTTTTTGCAATCTGGCTGTCTTGGGACTAGAATAACAACTCCCCAACTATGGAATGTTTCAATTGCCCTGTCTTTAAAGACATTTGTGACAACTAAGATCAACTTTCATTCAACATGGCAGAGGATGGACACTGCTGGTTAATAAATATATGATAGAGATTTTAATATGAGATATATTAATAAATATTCTAAAAGAGATTTTACACAGTTAAATGGGAATTGTCATTCATAAAATATAATGAGTTAGAGTATTAATAAGAAAGGAATTATCTTAATGTAAGCTTCTGATATTCAGGACGTGAGAACGCCTAGTTTAGCGTGCTTGAGTGTGAAACCCAGTCCTGACACTCATCTGTGTGGTCCTGAACAAGTTGCTCACCCTTTCTATATGCCTCATCTTCCTTACTACTGAAATAAAAACAACACTTGATCACGTGGTGAGTAGTAACACAGAACTGTCTAGCACCTAGGAGTCAGAGAATGCATGCACAGGAACTTTAATATTGTAAATGTAGACATCATTACATTGACGGTCTAGTAAACATAGAGATTTTGTTTATACTCCAGCTGTCTGGGGTTTTATTTGCAGTATGATTTAAAATGTTGCAGATCTGAATCTGCTTGATAGCAGATGCACTAAGGTAAAGATAATTTTGCAATCTCTTAGTTTAAAAGAAAAACTAGGAAAATATTATCAACTACAAAAGAGTCTTGATAATAGCCCTGCTCTGGATTTTATCCTGCGCTACCACTCTTTCCTGTGAGGCATCTAGTGATGAGAAACCAATAAGCCATTTTTTTTATCTCCATTGATCGGAATTTGTTTTCTATGATTCGTGTTTATAATAAAAATTCCTCCACATAATCTAAATCATTTCTACCACAAACTATAAAGCTTGGGTTTGTTGTTTTCTGCTTGAAACATAAGGCTATGAGAAGGCCATCCAATAAGCTCAAAACAAGGGACTCCACTACACAGAAGGAGCTCTTACAATGAGGCCAAAAGCAAATCCCACGCACACATCATAAAGACACTCTTTCAGCAAAAGTGTCAAATGCAAGCAGTCTATTTTTTTTCCAAAGCTGTGACAGGATATGGTTACTGTGTCCCACACACTCGTATTTTTCCATGCACTGTAAATGGCACAAAAGCAATGTCTTTTCTGTTTATCCTACCTAAAATATTACCTGAGACTGAGACAAAGGCTGTGTGTAGCCTGGTTGCTTCGTAAATGCTCAGGAGAGATATACAAAACCCAGTGAAACAAGAACCCCAGTGTTTCTGTGAGGGGATAACTAACAATGAAAGAAAAATTTCACCAAAATACCGAGTGTGGGGGATCGAAGGACCTTCAGCTTTAATGTTCTACAGAATCCCGGGGATTCTGTTTAAAGGAAGGCTGACATAGTGCTTTGATTGGGAGCTTTTGTGTGAAAGAAACTTTGTAGTAGGCGGAGATGAAACAATAATGAATTCTGTAACATGAAGAAGACTCAAGTCCATTCTCCTATCACCAACCAAGCCTAAATTCTACCATCTAAATAATGAAAATATTCTATTTTCTTATTTTGGATATTAGAAAAAAATAAAAAAAAAAACAATCCAAAGCAGAAGTCCAGAGACATTTAAGATCTCATCAATAAAAAAAGACTTAAAACTCACCCACCACGACTCAGAGAACTGAGTAGAAGAGGGGGCAGAAAGATTGTAAGAGCCATGGTGGGGGAGAATATCCAGTCATTGACCACTCAGCAACAACACAGAAAGGAGAGGAAAAAAAACTGGCTTGTGCAATTCATAAAACTCTAGTGCAACTCATAATCCCCTACCCCATGGACTGATTCAGTATGCCCACTGAGGAAGGCTCCCAGTGGGTTGGGGACAGGGAGGAGGGAATTGGGGGGGGGTGCCAACACAAGATATGCTCATACAATGTATCTAATTATCAACAATAAGGATGTTAAAAATCTCACTACTCTACTGAGGAATTAATACTATATCAAATGAAATAAAACTAATTATGAAGTCCATTATCATGCTAGAAATTTAATTATTATGAAGGTCAAAGAGTGACTCAGACAGATATAATCATTTAACCCCATGCATAGAACTTACTGGTGACAGCACCCAGCCCCACTGTAGTTTTTTTTTAAAAATCCAGAACTCACCACACATACATCATATATATCATGTATACACACTCTGGATTTTAATATAAACAGAGAAGACTGGAAAAGGAAATTAAGATTTAAAGACTGCATCTACATGTCTTCTGCATCTTTTATCTATCTGTTCTTAATAATTTACAACTCATCTAATCATCTCCGTTTGCCTCATCTATAAAAGTGGATTCATGGTAATGAGGAGGGTTCTTTTGAAGTTAAAATTAATTAATAGATGGGAAAAGACTTTGCAGATAGAAAATTTACAGGGAAGCATATTTTTTGCCATAATTTTTATTACCATGTACTTGGTAATAACTCAAGCACCCTGAACCTGAAATTGGAAGATACCAGAACCTCTCTGCCCTCTGTCCAGACAAGATTGCTCAGCCCTAAAGTCCAGGACATGCTTGCAGCCCCTAAAGTACTCTGTTTGACAGGTGGAAGTCTCTGTGGTATTTGTGTCCATGCTCCCCACCCCCTCCAGCTTACCTAACTCTTCCCTTTTCTTTTAGTGTTTGCACTTATGATTACACTTAGCCAATATCATACATGAGAAAAATATTGAATGCATTGCATTTAAGTACTTTATTTTATTGTCTTTCTTTTCTTTGATATATGATTTAAGATAAAAATATCGAGTTTTGATGAATTTTATGGAATCATCAACATCTATACTGATGCCTTCAGACTGAATAAAGTCCTCTCATTTTCAAATATTCCTTCTCCCTTTTTACATGTTAAATCAAGAAAATATGTCTTCTGTCTCTACTCTAGCCAGATATATCCATGAGTAAAAAATAACAGTAATTTTGCTTGACAAGTAAAAGATCTGTTCTAGAGATGCTTTCCATCAAGAAAAAGAAGAGACATCTTTAAAGAAAATTAGACATAAAATGAAACCGTTCAAAGTCTTTGCTAAGTAATCTGGTATTACTTAATGAGAAATTTCAGTACTCATTAAAATCTATCTCAGGGAAGAGTATGCTCAAATAAAGGATCAAAAGAGAAAAGAAGAGATAACAACTCATGGTTGGCCCACTAAACAATGTAACTCATTATGGACAATAAAGAAAAAAAAAGAGAAAAGAATAAGTAATTGATTTTAAAACATCCATAATCAATGCATATAGCATCCAAAAAAAACCCAAATAAGTAAACGTTTAAGAAAGTAATTCAAATTTCTCACTAAAACGTTTATGTTCAATTTGTGAGAGCTAAGGAAAAGAATGTAACTTGTTATAGTAAAATTTTAAATTTTATAACATTCTACTTGTTTGGGTAAAGTTGATAATGAAGACCTGATTAGGGTCTTTAACACTCCCAGAAAAAGGCAAGACATCTTGTGTGTGTGTGTGTGTGTGTGTGTGTGTGTGTGTGTGTGTGTGTGTATGTGTATGTGAGTGTGTGTGTGTGTTTGTGTGTGTGTGAGTGTTTGATGGCATACACATCTACATGTGTATATGCCTTTGTCCCTTACACACTTATGTGGAGGCCACAATGAATATTGGATGTCCCCTTTTTATCAGTTTTTCACTTATTTTCGTTGAGCTTCTCACTCACTTGCTCTTGAGCTTGCCATTTTTAAGAACACCAGTGGTTCTCATTTCTGTTTCCCACAGGTCTCAGGTTTGGGTGGCCCCAGCTGCTTACATGGGTGCTGGGGAATCAGACTGTGGTGATATCAGGTCTGCTTGAGTTGGAATGGCTAGTAACCACTGAGATATCTTTCCAGACTCCATACGTATCTTAAAAAAATGCTTCTCTTTGTAACATTGTTAAATGGCCATAATTCATCATGTGTCCCTTGTTACTTTTTAAAAATACCTTTATTATGAATAAGTATATACATTGTATGAGCCAATCTTGTGAATTTTTCCCCATTTCCCTCCTCTCTGTTCCCTACCCACTGAGGTCCTTCCTCGGTGTGCACTCTGGATCTGTCCATAGGACAGGGGGTATGAATTGCGCCAGAGGTAGCCCATCTTTGTTCCTTTTTTTTTTCTTCTCCCTTGTGTATTGTTGCCGAGGGGGCTATATCTCTGGATATTCTCCCCCACCATCGCTCTTACATTCTCTCCGCCCCCCCCCCTTTTGTGGACTGTTTTAGAGGAAAACCCAAAGCTCTAATAAAATAGCCCTTCTACAATATATGGTCTATTAAAATCATTCTTTTGCCCATTTATTTGCTTGCATTATTTCCCTCAGATCACTTCTGATTTCATTGTGTCTCTATTGCATGATGTGAAATTTCTTTATTTTGCAAACAGGTAGAACATAATAAATAGATCAAGAAATCATTAAAAAATCAAATATGCTGATGGTACTTCAATAAAGACATACACTAAATCAGGTTAAGTGAATAATAAGTGTGAAACAAGTATTAGAAGCTAACCTGAATGGATAAGATCTGCAGCTAACCTTTATGAGATTTTTCTCTCTGTACCAGACATGATTAAATATAGCCCGCATTTTTCAAGTCACTAAGACACCACAAATATCCTATAATGTGTCAGTATTTCTAGTTCTTCACCTTTAGATAAGATTTGGAGTGGTTAAAAACATGAAGCACACATGCCACATGTATATCAATCACATTAATATGTGTGGTCATTTACCTAACAGAACTTACATTCACAACAGCATTTATTTGTAAAAAGGATTATTGAAATTTAATTTCTTTCTATGTCAATGAAAAAATCAAAAGCCATTCCTTTAATTTTAGCATATTTTATTAAGACAGCTATGCTAAAATATATTGATACTTCTATAGTACTGCTTTCTATGTTATCAAATACAACTTTGTAAATAAATGGGGTACGTGAAATTAATTTGGAGTAGAGGCACATTTAAATTGGAAAGACTGTTAACATTAAGCATCCTGTTTTTGAAATATTCATGAAAACTAAGAAGCCAAAACTGTCAAAATATGACAATAAGCTTAACTATTGATAGCCCACCTAGTATATCTGAGGATAATTAGTATAGCTTATGAACTCAGAATCTTAGAACCAAGAATGTGGTAGGTACTCATTAACAACACAAAGGGGGGGGGGTTTCCAGAAGAAAAGCATGCAACCATTCCATCATAGTTTTATTTTCAAAGCACCCGGATTTTGTCATGCCTTTAGTTAGGGTTTCCTTCCCTCTTTTGTGAAGATCCTGATTCTCTCATAATTCAAAAAGGTCAGGCATATTGATTACATACTGACATATGAACTCAGTTGTGAAGATGTAGACAGACACAACAGTTTCTGATGTTTTTCTTATTTTTTTTTACAAATAAATATTTATGCCAAGAGAAAATGAGCATAGTGCCTGTGCCAATAACTAAATTTGCATCCATAAAGTCAAGTCATACAAGCAGCCAGGGAAAGTACTGACCATTCCTTGGTTAGCAAGAGCCCAACTAAATAAATGACTGCTGACCACAGAAAGGTAGATTGGGCACAGGAATGAGCCTATGTGACTGTGTGTATGGTTGTGTGGCACATGTATGCATATGCCCATAGGTAACTCATCAATAAATAAATACCAAGTTAACTACAGGCTTGTAAGAAAATAAATATATGAATTATTTCCTATTCATGCAAATAAAGGCGTGTTTTGTTCTTTATTTCTGTGTTTTCCATAATAATTAGGTAGTGTTTCAAAATACGTTTTAGAAAAGTTTTAGAACAAACTTTTGTAGGAAGACGGATTCTAAACACTTATATATTATTTTGATTTCCTTGAAAGAGGAGATTATTCTGCCTTACAGTTAGATGAAAAAAATTCTCCAGAACAAATCACTTAAAACCCATAAGAGCTAGTGGGTTTTTGAATTATGGTTAATAAAAAGTAGCTATGTGTACCATATCTAGAAAATCAATTCTCAAACACTAGGCTGTGCGACATTAAAAGATGTTTAGCATGATTTAAGGTCCATTTGACAATTTGAAAGGCAATTCAAAAATCTCATGGTTCCTCACGGACATAATAATAAATATAAAATCTCAGTGACCATGAGTATGCAGTAAACTTGCTTGCCTATTTGTGTTTTCATTTTTGCATTTCACATAAAGGAGACTTAGCTTTATATGGTTATCAATTAATATGCTATAAATATATGCATACATAGGTATAGATGTATGTGATTTCACTCCTTAGCTTCCTTACACTAAAGTAGCTCAATGAATTTGTAACTTCTCCCTCCTTTCACATTCCCTACTAAAAATGGAAGTTCACTAGACTCTTTCAAAATTTCATAACAGTAACTCTGGTTAGAAGGAAGTCTGGGTGAATTTTAGAACACTTAAAATGAATACAGAATGGGGAGAAAAGAAATCCACCCTTAAAATAATCAGTGGAATTCAACACTTGATAAACCTCACTGAGTTGATAGACACCCAACACCCACAGGCTTCACTTATTGTTACTCATCTTCCATCCCCTCCCTTTTTACTAAGAACTCTTGTTCGAAAGTTTTAAATATTTTAGACAGAAAACTGTGGCTTTAAATTTCCCTTTCCCAAGGAGTTAAAGCCATTTCTATTTTAACATTTAAACAATTACCTTGGCTAAGAATAGAAAAGATTGAAGACCGTACCAGCAGCTGGATCCTGCCACTTAGAATCTTAACTCTGCCCTGGAAGAGATTTTGGAAACGCTTTGACTTTAGCTGTCCTATGCCGACTTGTCTCTTTAACCCTCATAATTAATTGAAACTTTTCCTGTCATTAGTCCTGAGTTTTCAAAAGCAGAGTAAAGATACACTTTTCCTATACAAGAAAAATGGTGGGAAAAGTGTGAAGCAAATCCACTATGATGCACAGTTCCAGATACTCCCATGGAAGCTGAATTTGAGCCTGGCCTGGGAGCCATCCCTCCAGCCTGCCTCCAACCCATCTTGAATATACATGAGCAGCCTGTGTCCTGACGTGCATGTTATATTCTGGAATTTGATTCACACTGAACCCTCTGAATATGTGTCACTTTAAAATATATCCAGAGGAGGGATGAACTTTCCAGGTCAAACATCTTCAGCAGATATTCATTTTCTCTTTTTCTTCACCTCTTTTTCTTCACCATGAAGCAATCTTCTTTGGTATTGTATGATTTTAATTTTTGTATTTTCAATAACATTTCTGTAGGTGTTATCTATAAGATTTTATGATAACACCAAGTGGTGTTTCAGATTAAAGAAAGTAGCAGTTTGTATATTATTTTTGCAAGTAGTTTCCATCACAATGAACTCCATCCATCTTCAAAACACCCCTAAAGAGCTGATAATGTTGATTCCCATGTTATAGCAGAAGGAAGTGCATTTCAGAGGTCTTACTTAAGAATACCCTTTATTTATTATTCAAGATTAACCTGATTAGGAACCAAGGATGAGGGAGAATATGCAGCGTTTGTCATTCTGTTTTTGTGTGAGTTCCCTAAGTATGATCAGTTCCAAGTCTGTCAACTTTTCTTCAAATTTCATTATGTCATTTCTTTCAATATGATAGTAATTCTATTGTAATATTTCCATCACATTGATGGTTTACAAAATTATACAATTAAAATATTCTATAATAATATCAACAATGATTAATATTTTGTTGTACATGGTGTTTCTTTTAAGTGGTACACCCTTTCTTTTTCTTTTACCTTTTTTTTTTGAAATGCAATTGAAGAGATGGACAAAGGGGATGGAAGGAATTGGGAGGGTGGGGAGAATAGGACAAAGATAAACATTAATTGAAACCTACAATGAATCGACACCATAGAATCTTTACTTCTTGAGGTAGCGGGGAGCATCATCTGGTAATAAGGGCCCTGAAGAGGGTAGGTGGAAGCCTAATGCTAACATAAATGTCTCTGGTCTATAACTCTTTGTCTCAGTAATTCTAATTCATTACTTCCCACATTGAGCTCTTCATCAGAGAGACCTACAAGGTCCCCAAAACAAGACAGGCTACTGTCAAAACTCTTGAATAGCTGCCCCAGGCAAAAGATAAGACTCTATTGCTGTAGATATCACAGACTGTCCTTACACAACACCAAGAAATCTGCTTGATCCAGAGTGGTAGTGGCTCCCAGATGGTAGCATGTGTAGTGCTGGAAGGTGTTACATCAGCTGCCAGGGGAAATTGACCAATGATATTCCAAGAAAGCTGGGAATTTATATACAACACTGACCAATATCAGGAGAATGCAGAGGACACTGCTAGATGCACAGTTCAGCAAGTCAAGAAGTGTTCATCTGTGCAAAAGTGGTGCTAAACCTAGGTGGGTCATCAATGGCTTGCTGATTGGCTAAAGGATCATCTGCTCAGTGGCAAGGAACCCTTAACTGTTATGGGACTCCAAGGCAATTTCCTATGGAGACCAAGGGTAACAGAGATAGACATCGATTATGCAAAAATAGTCCAAAGCAAGGAACTCAGAAACTGAGCAGAAGAGGGGGCGGAAAGATTGTGAGAGCCGTGGTGGGGGAGACGGTCCAGAGGCATAGCAACCATCAGTAACAACTGACTTGGGCCAGGAAGACCGGGATGA
>PVHP010028391.1:0-23142 GCA_004024765.1 Zapus hudsonius | reverse complement strand
GTCCATTCTGTTATATGAATTGTAAACTTGGTATAAAAAATTGCATCAAGGGCTGGAGAGATTGCTCAGCGGTTAAGGCACTTGCCTCTAGTGCCTAAGATCCTGGGTTCAATTCCCCAGGACCCACATATGCCAGACCCACAAGGTGGTAGCCCTGGTGCTCTCTCTCTCTCCCTCTCTCTCTATCTCTGTATTTCTCTGCTTGAAAATGAATAAATAAAATATTTTTTTAATTGCATCAAGTGTTTGTGGAGGAGTAGGGGCACAGAAATCAGACACAATGGCTGGAGAGATGGCTCAGTGATTATAGGTGCTTGCTGGAAAACCTGGTGGCCCAGGTTTGATTCCCCAGTACCCACGTAAAGCCATAGGCACAAAGTGGCACAGGCATCTAGAGTTTGTGGACAGTATCAAGAGGCCACAATGTGCCCATACTCACTCTATCTGTCTGCCTCTTTCTTGTTGTCTCTTTCTATCTCAAATAAATAAATAAAACATTTTTAAAACTCAGACACATGAAAATCTTATAGTTGTTCCACACATCAAGAGTCTTAGTAGTCTTCCTATTTTTCTGCATATTCCCAGTAATGTATAAAATTCTTCTTTTAAGTATTCCCCTAATGTTTTCCTATGACATTAAAATGAAACAAATTAAAATGAAAACAAATTAATCAGGGCACAAACTTTCTCTGTATATAGACAGGTCAACCAGTTATGATGTCATATAAAAAAACTTACACTTCCAGCTGATAAACAGACTTGCATTTTAATTTTCCATTTAATTATTTTATAGTAAGTAGACCAATCATTGTACTGTAGCACCATTTGTAGGAGTAATGAAGTCTTTGCAATATGAGATTTCATGACAGTTCCCTAATAATAAATTTCACTGAGAATAGGGAATGACTGCTGAGGTTGGCTTGAAAAATATTGGATTTTCAGATTAGTGAGATGAATGAGTTAAGTTCAACTGTATCAAAAATATATTTCATAATAATTTGTATGCTAAATAGTTTATAATGATTTTGGCCAGGAGCAGAAGAAGCCACTATTAATTCATATTGATAACCCAGAGCTAGCCTATCCTTTGCCAGGCAACTTATAAAAACAAGCCCAAATTACTGTTGATGTTTAATACTAATTGGGTTCTCTTGCCCTGTGGCTTCCCCCATGTAACTCTCTGATGGTAAATCAACCATTAAACAGCTAAATGTGGCCTGAAACGGTATTTGTGCCACCAGGGAGTAATATCAAAGGATAAGTGGATTAACTGGATCTCATAAACATCCTTCTTGGCTCTCTGTTACCTTCTAGGAGCTTGCATTTCGAAGACTGGCATCCATCATTGACACCACATGTCTTAATATGAATACCTCCCAAATTAATACTAATTATATATTATCAATGTCCCCTCAGATACCTTCATAGTAAAATAAAACCATACAATTCAGTACTGAAATAACCATGTACTGTTAACCAAGCTTGCATAAAATCCTCTAATATGGTGAGGCTCAAGCTACATGCTGTAAACCTCACAGGACCCCCTTCAGTACCTTATTCAGCTTAGTCCACCAATGCTCCCTTCTGAACAGAAGCCTCTTGTCTCTTATTTCCTAGGTTCCCTGCCCCAAGTGCCTTGGCAGAACCCACACCCTATACTTCATTGACCCCCTCCTTCCCTGAATTTAGCTTTAGACTAGTTACCTGTGTGTGTGTGTGTGTGTGTGTGTTTGTGTTTGTGTTTCTTCAGAGAGAGATGATGGAAGGCTGCTTTCAATGATCACCTTTAGAGTCAAGTGGCTAAGGTTCAATCAGGCTTTAAAATGCCAAGGGACATCCTGTGAGTGATAATGCAAAAGAGTCTTTGTCTCCTTCCTCCCTCCCTCCCTCTCTCCCTCCCTCCCTCCCTGCCTTTGTGCTGCATTATCCAAAGCTTCCCAGGGTCCTAAATCAATCTGTACCTGACCTCAGAAGGATATCAGCAAAAATTCAGAAAGGAGGCAAAACTCAAGAAATACTCTACCTTAAACTGTAATCCCTAGTCTCGAAAATTGTATTTGATGTCTCACTTTATGAACACTGATTTTCTTAAAGTGAAATAAAATAATACACAGAGTCTTGGGAATCATTTGGCTGGAATAGGCATGAGAAGTCATCTAGTCTCTGGTTGGCCAACTAAAAATACCCAAGTGTTTTTCAGATAAGGAAATTAAGTTCTTGTGCAGAGGTGAGACAACTGAGAGATCATCATTAAAGAGTATTTTTCATCAAGCCCTAGACAGAGAACAAAGACCTGAAATAAAACCGAAGGGTTAATCAAGTAGCTAATCGACAAGATAGCCAAGCAACCTGCCAGGACCTAGCCAAAGTTAAAGCAAAAATTACTACCAATAACAGCAAAATGAACCCAACATAAACTTCAAATTGTAGCTGCAAAACAATGCAATCTCAGAAAATGTAACAATCTTGGCTGTAAAGTGATGGGTTAATAATCTACACTTTCAGAGGGAAAAAAAGTAAGAGGCCAAAATAACAGTGATTTGAGCGAGGCATGAATATTCAATTCTGCCTATGATGAGAAGTTACATTAATGATGTGAGGATTTAACTGACAAGCAAATGCTGAAAATGAAATCCTTAATGGAAAGAGAAATATTTTTCAGAAACCTATTGCAGATAATAAGTAAATTATTACCAACTTCAATAAAATATGATGATGAATACGCAAACCTTTAATGTCTAACATTAGGCGTTAGTGAACAATAGAGGTTTCAGGAAGATGAGCACCTTTTCATGTTGCTCCTTTTATTTTTAAAGTATCCACCTCTCCATGTGATTTCTTTCAGCTACTAATAAAAGAAAAGCTGTTAGAAGGTTTCAAAGCTATTCTTTATTCTTAACAGAATGAGGAAAAGTAGAGACATCTTTCGCTTCCCCACAAGCAAATATAGGTTTTAAAAATAATTGATTTTTTTTCTTGGACTTGTCAATAAATACATATTTATAATGTAGAATTCGTTTTGACAATAAGCAATATTTATATATCCATCCCATTGTATTAGGAATAAAATATAATGTATTTTGTTATATTTTTATATAAAAACGTCCAATTGTGTTCAGTTAGTAGGTATTACTTTGTTCTCAAGAAAAAAAATTAAAAATAGACTTTCTAAAGCTTCTTATTTACAGTATTATTTCACATGGCAAATTTATTTGGATTCTACTCAGGTAGAGGACTGTGTCTAACAACAGCAGTGTGAGCTGGGGGAGAAAGTAGTCTTTTTTTTTTCCACACTTGCTATTATGTCAGTTTCTCCTATGAAGCTCCAAAGAACCTTGCTGAGGCAGAAGAGAAAGGAAATCTGCAACTGAAAAAAAGACCCTAATTCCCTAAATCTGCAACTAAAATAAGGTAGGGGGAAAATGTTTCAAAGAGATGTAATCTTTGATCCTGGGAGTCAGAATTCTCACCAGGTGTGATGACACCCAGTCACCTTGGGTTATCGCCTCCATACAGTGACCTGGCATGACTTTCACATCCTTCACCTGTGAATACTTGTGATGGTCTCCTTGATGCTTCCTCAGGGAAATAATGATCTAGAAAAAAGAAACAGAAATCATTGAGAAAATGACTCCTTCTCTGAGCCCCAACTGAGTGAACGCAACCGGAATCCTTCTGCAAACTCTCAAAATAGGAATAACATCAGAAAGTATGCTTTACCACTGACCACAAAGAATTATTTTAGCAAATTAATGGATGTAAGGAGTCTTACAGATCCCCACTGAGTATTTTTCAGTGTATCTATACTCTGGTCATACTCTAGAAACTATTGTCCTGAGGCTGGAGGATGGCTCAATGGATAAGAGCACCTGCCGCACAAGCCTAATGGTGTGAGAGGGCCTGATTTATCCTCAGTTTCATTCCCCAGCATCCATATAAACTGCTTGGCATGGCCACCCATACTTATAACTCCAGTTCTATAGTGAGCAGAGACCAGGGAATCCCAAGGGCTCATAGGTCATCCAAAAACGTGTCAGCTCTGGCTTAAAGAGAGACTCCATCTCCAGGAAATAAGTGGATGAGTGATAGATCAGGACACCCAAAGTTCTCTGCCTCCCATTTTCAGACACGCAAGGCATGCACATATGTTCACATGCATGAATATACCCACACACATATGCACCACACCACCTTACTATATACACACATGTGTTTGCGGCGCGTGCACACACACACACACACAAAGAAAATATTATCTGAAGTTGTAGTTACTTTACTCATTGTTGTGGCCAGAAGCAGCTTTAAGGAAGGAAAGGCTAATTTCAGCTTCTAAATAGAGGGATAAGTGGCATCATGGGAGGGAAGACACGGCAGCAAGGAGGAGGCCAACTGGTCACACTGGATCCACAGTCAGTGAGCAGAGAGCAAATAGGAAGTGGGGCCAGGCTATTAAAAAAAAAAAAAAAACTCAAGGCTAGCTTCAGTGACCAATATCCAGCAAAGCTGCACCTTCTACAAGTTCCACAACCTTCCCTAAGAGCACCACCTCCTGGGACTGTGTTCAAACTCACAAGCCTATGAAGGACATTTTCACATTGAAGCCACAACACCTGAGAAATGGGAAGTAACATGAATCTTATGGGCAAAATGAGACTTAGTCTTTGGCTGCTAAATTTATGGTCATTTGGAATTCCCCCCCCCATTATATTTTGTAATTCAAGTTTAATTTTAAAAGAAAAAAAAGATGCCCTAGTAAAAATCAATTAGACACCATGAATAGAAGAGTAAATTATTATTTTATTGTTATTTTGGGTTTTTCTTGATTTTATTTTTGTTTCTATTTGTCTTGTTGGTTGTTCTTTGAAACAAAGTCCTTCTCTATAGTCCAAGCTGGTTTGAAACTTACTATGCACTGGAACATGAGATCTGGCTGTGTCAGCTCCCTGAGTGCTGCAAACACAGGTATGTGCAATGAGCCCATTTGAGTGGAGTTGTGAAGGTGGTTACTAGTCAGGATTTGAAAGGTGCAAGAGAACTCAAGTGACGAATGGTCATGAAAGTGGAGACATGCTCACCATGAGCAGGACATCTTCTCTACACACCCCCTACTGTATTGGCCAACAGTAGTGCAAGAGAAGCAAGAGGCTTCTCTCTCTCTCTCTCTCTCTCTCTCTCTCTCTCTCTCTCTCTCTCTCTCCCTGTCTCTCTCTCTCCTCTCTCTCTCTTTCCCTGTCTCTCTCTCTCTCACACACACACAGACAGACAGACAGACAGACAGGCTAGACTATAAAGGCGATAGCCAGATAGCCCAGTGGATAAAGTGCTCACTATTGAAGCCTGATCTCACATAAAAAGCAAGAAGTCCAGGCAGGCTTCTGTAACACCAGCACTGTTAAGGCGAGATGAGAGGCAGAGACAAGAGAATTACTCTGTGTGTTGCGCAGCAGTGTCCCTTTGAATTGAAGAAAGAGAGAAAGGAGGCTCAGGGGATTCAGGAGGTCAAGTTAGCTAGAAACAAACAGCCCTACCTGGGAGGGCTGTGCAGGAAGGAAATTCCAGAGACTCGGGAAGTCATCAAGTCTGGGAGAGGGCTGGAAGGCGCTGCCCTAAAGGAACATAAGGGGAAACCACTGCTAGGGGCTGAGATTCTCCGATGCAGTGCAGTGCTCCAGAGATGCGCCTATGCTGAGGGGGGCTTCCTGGTGACTGCTGTTTGAGTTTGAGTCATCCATTGCTCCTCTAAGCAACCCCTCACCCTGCTCTGTAAGTAACCCCAATAAACCCATTGGTTCACCAAACTAGTTGTGGTTTAATTCATCCTTTGGTCTGTCGTTTGTGCCCTGTCTGGGGAGAAGACCCCAGGAAAAGTCTTTCCCGCAACAGCATCATAAAGAAGAGCAGACGCAGAACAAGAGAAGCCCTGTCTCCAATGAGTGGAACTGCAATACAGATTGCCCTCTGTCCTACACGGGCACACAGAGGCATGTCCAAGCCTACACTCAAACACAGAAACACATCACACACACACACACACACACACACACACACACACACACACACACACACACACAAATAAGTAATAATAATTTGTGTTTAAAGTACAGATAACCGTTTAACTTTTTGCCTGAAATAGTGAGGTCAATAAAATAGCTGAGAATTTAAATTAGCTTTTTTCCATGGAGACATAACATATGGGGCACAGTGGAGGTTATTTCCAGTTTTTCATAATGTAGGATAATCTTTTTTAACTTATTTTTGTAATAAGGTTGTTTATTATATTCTTGTGACTTTTAATGTTTACTTTTTTTCTGAAATGCATTCCACACTGCCCCATCAGAAACAAGCTTTATTCCTTTTAGTTCTATCTTAAGAACAAAGACTTGGGGTACCATGAATATTTTTTTTATTTTAGTCTCATGGCCTTTATGTATATGATGCTTCCTGCCAAATAGCTGGGTCATTAGAATTACCGACCTCGCCTGTAGCATTGCATGTTGTCCTTTCGTTGACCGTCTGCACCAATGAAAGGCACTGTTGTCAAGACATGCCACTCTGCCCTTGTGGGTACCATTTCACTCCAAAGGATTTCTAAGGGTGAACCTATTATATTGCCCCAGCTTCTGTATCCACCCAATTGAGTCATATTTTGGCTCAAAGCCTAACAGAAAGCAGAGTCAATACTGAATTCAGATTAATTTATTCCTCACTATTATTAAAGGACACGTTTATAAGAAGGCTCTAGCAGCAATAAATAGCAATATAATTGACAGTATAATATCAAATAACACAACACGTGTTGTTTAAGTAATGTATTAAAAGAAAAAAAATGTCTATGTAAAGTCAATTTCTTTTAACCTGTCAGGGATTTTATTCTAAATTCAGATACATATTCATCTGGTAAAAAATTGCTATATGTATACAGTCATTAACATTTATATCTGAATATAGAGTGACTCAGGTAAAATTGAATACAAAAACTAAAACTTTTGATAAAACGTTAGCCAAACGTTTAAAACTATAAGAATGCAAAAAAAACATATTTTAAAATAAACGTAAACAATAAAGCTATAGTACATTAAGGAGAACTGAAAATTAAAAAAAATTGTGTGTCTCATATGTTACTGGTTTTTTAGAGAAGAGAAGGCAATTTTTTTTCAGAAATTATGATTTAGAAGTTACTTTCTTATTCCTAGGACCAAGCATCTGACCAGAAGCAGCTCATGGAAGAAAAAAGTTTAGTTCTGGCTTGCAGTTTCAAGGGGAAGAATCATCATTTCATCATAACAGAGAAAACATGGCTGGGGCAGATAGGTAGGTGTCATATCTCCTTTCACAAGGGAAGAAGGAGAGAGAGAGAGAGAGAGAGAGAGAGAGAGAGAGAGAGAGAGAGAGAGAGGGAGAGAGAGCGCTATCTGTGTAAGGCAAGTGGAGCTAGACTATAACACCCCAAGGTCAGCCAGTGGTGGCACACCTACCCCAGGAAAGTTCCACCAGCTAGAAATTAATATGAGGCTTAATCACTAACACATTAGACAATAAAGGAAATATACTCTGCATACATATTCTTTTATTTTCTTTTTTTTAATTTGTTTCTGTTTTTGTGGAGGTAAGATCTCACTCTAGCATAGGCTGACATGGAACTTACTCTGAGCCCCAAACTCTGGCTTCAAATTCATGGCAATCCTCCTACCTCAGACCCCCAATTGCTGTGATTAAAGACATGTGCCACTACACCTGGATTATATTTTAATTTTTATTAACAATTTCCATATATATGTGATGTAAGTATTTATATCATAATCCTCTCATTACATTTTCTTGCCCCCTCCTCATCCCCTTCCACTGAAAGAAACCCTTCTTTCCACCTAGCTCCTCTTCTGTTCTGATCTTTTTCTCTTTCTTTCTTTCTTTTTACCTTCCTTCACTATCTATGACAGAATGTTTATAGGCCCAACATTGTGCAGGTCTTGTGCAGGTAATGAAAGTTGCTATGAGGTCATGAATTTGACAGTCACTATATGTCTAGAAGACAATATTCCAAAGCTCTCTTTCTTATCCTCTCTTTCATTCTTTCTATCCCCTCTTCTAGAATGTTCCCTGAGTTTTTGTGGGTGTATAATAAAGTACTACATAAAATTCACATGGTAAAGAATGAATGCCTTTCCCTGGGGCATGAGAGTTTGAGAATCCCATTCTTTGGCCAGCATCTCTATGACTTCTGTATTATTTGTCACTGACACATACCGGTAACATCTTTTATGACCCTGTCTTCCAAAAATGTTGTGTCTACCCCATGGTGCATGACAGTCAGTCTTGTTGTTCAGGTTTTCATACATATTCAAAAGTAAAAGCATGATCACAAAATGAATAAATAAAAGAAAAGAAAAATAAAAAAAGAAAATAAGGATTTTATGGTATCATTCATTATTGGTTTAGATGGGTGTCTGAATCCCTCTCCCCTTCCCACCTCCCCCCCCCCATTTCCTTCCATCCCCTTTGTCAGTCTCTCAATTCACTGACAGGTTTTCTTACTGTTCAGCCTTAACCTGGTTAGGAACCACATATGAGGGAGAATATGTGGTGCTTGACTCTCTGTTCTTGTCTGAGGTCACTAAGAATGATCTGCTCCAAGTCCATCCACTTTTCTTTAAATTTCATTACGTCATTTTTCCTTTAAACTGAGTAGAATTCCATAATGTATATATACCACAACTTTGATGTTCATCCATCCATTGATAGGCATTTGGGTTGATTCCAATTCTTAGCTATTATGAATTGGGCTGCTATAAACATGTTTGAGCAAATGTCTCTGTGCTTCAGAGAGAAGTCTTGAGGGTAGATGCCCAGAAGAGGGATAGCTGGGTCTGTTGGTAACTCTATATCCATCCTATTCAGGAGCCTCCACACTGCTTTCCATAGTGGTTGTACAAGTTTGCAATCCCACCAACAGTGAATGAGGGTTCCTTTTCCCGCATCCTCACCAGCATCTATTGTTGGTAAATTTTTTTAATGATTACCATTCTGACTGGAGTAAGGAGGAATCTCGTTGTTTTGATTGACATTTCCCTGATGATTAAGGATGATGAACACTTTCTTAAATGATAAATGGCCATTTTGTTTCCTCCTCTGTGAATTCTCTGTCGACTCAGTGCCCAATTTTGTGATAAGGCTGCTTAGTTTTTTATAATTTAATTGTTTAGTTATTTGTAAGTTCTAGATATTAGACCCTTGTCCAAGTTATAGCTGACAAAGATTATCTCCCAGTCTAATGGTGGTCTATTGGCTCTGAATATGTTATGTTTGTCCAGAAGCTTCTTAGCATCATTGAGTTTGTCTAATATGCTTACCATAGTTTCATTATGGGAATCTGAAGTTTGTCTGAAGTTTCCACTAATCATTTTTTGCAGCTTCCCTTATAGGGCTAGTCATTCTTGGTGGGGATCTCTTGGCTTGATATCTTACATTATTTGTTTTGCATTGGGGTTTGCTCATCGCCTGGTTTTGCTAACAGTGCAGCAACTATAGTTCTTATGGTGCCTCTTGTGTGGCTTTCACTTCTTTGTTTGAGATGAAAGTGGTGTGGGAGGGTGGTCTAGCTACCTCTTGGACTAGGTGCATTTGAGTCTGAGTAGGGCCCTACTTATGTGTAGCCTCCAGGCATAACCTGGCCTGCTCAGTGTCAGAGAAGGGCCCTGTTTTCCCAAAGCTACTCACTAACTGGGTTTTGGAGTGAGATCATCAGCACCAGGACCCTATGTGTCTCAGGGCTGGTGTCAGCTGATGGGCAGGCCAAGAGATCTGGGAGTCTCAGGGTACAAGATGAGGACTCTTTGCTAGTGGAGGCTCACTGCTAGCAGTGTTACCAGGTCAGGCATTTGTGGATGATGTGGTGTTCATCTGGACTTGATCAAGTTTTACCCACCCACTTCCTTGGTCTTTGATGTGTGCCTCTTTCTCCCATTTCTAGCCCAGCAGGACTATAGGGTGGAGAGGGAGTTCTTCTGTGGAAAGATAATTCCCTGTTAGTGCAGGAGATGCCTGTTCACTATAAGTGCTGACCTGAAGCTTTCTTGGGCGTGAACATCCAGCCTTAACACTTGCCTGTAGGAAAGGAGCAAGAATCCCCCCTGGGCATGAACACCAGCTTTGATTACCTTCTACCTCTCCTTTGGAGCATAATCAGCCCAGGGATGTTGTGGGACTCAGAGCTGGCCCTTCCTGACTGGGGCTAACAGGGTGTTTCCAGCTACAGGTAGGGGATTCTGTTCTGGAGTGGACACTTCATGTTTGGCTCCCACGTTTTCAGGACCTGGTAGACCCAGGTGTGGGGAGGGGGAGAGTTGGAAACCCATCTGGGCTTGAACGTCCATCCTCACCTACCGCTATCTGCCCTTTGCTGTATAATCAGCCATGTGAACTTGTGGTCTGAGCCATGGTGCTGGTGCTGCCTGGTGTTCTGAGCAGCAGGTGTTCTGAGCAGCAGGTAGAATTCCCATTCTAGGATTCCTGCTCCCAGTTCTCAGCTCTTTCCAGACCCCTGTACACGAAGGGAGTGAGGGATGGGAAACCCACCTGGGTGTGGATGCCCAACTTTACTTACTGCCTGGTGTCTAGGAGTGGGATCCACCCTTGATCCTTCCCAAGGGATATAATGGAGACTGGAAAGTGGGGTTGAGATCCACTCAGGGATCTCCTAGAAGCTAGCGCTGAGCCTGCATTGCTCTCTGCATGCACCCTGTTTCTGGACTTATTTTTTATATATATTTTGCATGTGGGATTCCTTTCCTAGTAGACCTGCTGGTGCTGTCAGAGGCAAGGTCTGGCCAGGCTGGTAGGAGCCCTACCCATGCAGGTCCTTGAGATTTCTGCAGCGGCTCCTGGAAGCTGCTGAGGATTCCCAGCTGTGGATCTCTGGAAATAATCCAGTGTAGTTGCTAGGGGCACTTTGGTCACTCCACCTTCTGTGCTGGGGGATCCCCAAGGCAAATAATTCCTTACATCCCTTCCCTTTGTAGTAGAAGAGTGTCTTAGGTGTTGTCTTGGATCTTTCTTCCCTCTACTTTTTCTTGGTGTGGCTCCTAGTTTGCCATCTTAAACAGAAGCCAACAATGATTTATTTTTAAAGTATAATTTGTTTGTAAAACACATCAGCAATTGTGGTGGTTTGAATTAGATATCCCCCATAAACTCATGTCTTGCTCAGGTTTTGAAAAAATCTTAATCAAAAGTGTGGTTCATGGCCCAGCCACTTTCAATAGAAACTCATTAGAACAACAAAACCTCAGGACCTTTTCCAGACTGAGTTGGAGGCTCAGGTAATCCCTATCTCTTATTGATCTTCAAGAGTTCCTATAATGCAAGGGTAAATCAATAAGGCCCATAAATTCCTAATCTCAGGAATGACTTTAGGATAGGAAAAATCATCAGTTGTCAATGAGTGATATTAAGGATTTGTGTTTCCTGTTTATCAACATCCCCCACTAAATCAGCCCTCCATATGTACAAGGAATCCTAATTCTTCCAAAGATGACTGATGAAGCCTGAGGACATTCTAGCATAGGCAAATATCCCTTATGTGAAGTACTGGGGACCAGAGAGTTTCTAATTTGAAATTACTCCAGACTTAGAAATACTTTCAGGGACTTTACCCAGACAAACATCACTAATAAGAAAACCTCAAGTCTTATGTGTTCCAGGTTCCAAGTTTTTGATGACCACCACTAATGCTCAAGAAGATTCATATTTGGAACAGTTCAGGTGTCAGATTTATGGATGAGGGATGTTTGGCCACTATAGGAAGTATCTCAGTGAGTGCCAGCAAAGTGAAACAGGCCCAAAATTAGCCAGAAAAATGAGTTAACCCAAGATGGGGCAATGAGACAGACACCAATGATATCCAACACAACCCAAATCAGAAGTCCAGAGACTCTTAAGATCTCAACAATAAAGCTGACTTAAAACTCACCCACCATGATTCAGGAAACTGAGAGAAGAGGAGGCAGAAAGACTATAAGAGGCATGGTGGGGGAGAATATCCAGAGACATTTCCCGCCTCGGCAACAACACGCAAATGGGGGAGGGGGAACCTGGCTGCCTCCTGTGCTATCCACAACTCCCTACCCCTTGGTCTGATCCAGTATGCCCACTGAGGAGGCTCCCCAGTAGGTTAGGGACAGGGAAGAGGGAAATGGGGGGTACCATCATAAGATATGCTAATACATTGTATCTAATTGAGGATAATAAAGATATGAACAATGAAAAAAATAATATATATATATATCCAGATTAGTAAAGATTAGAGCTCATTACCACTAGTAATGAGTTCTACAAGAAATGATCAAGGAAAACCTACAAAGTAAAATGATTTGAAAATTTTCTACAAAGCTGCAGTAGTCAAAACAGAGTAGTGTGAGAGTAAAGACAAGCATATAGACCAAAGACCTAGACTAGAAAGCCCAGGCATAACCTTCCACTTCAATAGTCAAAATGATTCATAATAAGGATGCCAACAAATCATATTGGGAAACCTGGATATTTGCAAGCAAAGTGAAGTTGGATCCTTACTAAAATCATATTAATTTTGGTTGACTTATCAAATTAACTCAATGGATCAAAGAACTAAATGTAAAATCTAGAGCTATAGAACTATTAGAAGAAAATATAGGGGAAAACTTTACAGTAGACTGGTAATAATTCTTCTTTTGTATATGACACTTAAGACACCATAGAAGAAATGGACAAATTGGAATTCATTAAAATTTATATTTGTAGGGATGGACAGGTGGTTCAGTGGTTAAAGGTGCTTGCTTGCAAAGCCTGACAACCTGGGTTTGATTCCCCAGTACCCACATAAAACCAGATAGACAAGGTGATACTCTCTTCAAAGAAGATATACAATAAGCCAATAAGCATGTGAAAAAAATCATTACTTGTCATTATGAAAGTGAAAATCAAAACTATAAGGAGATACCAATTCAGACCCATTAATATGTCTGCCATCAAAAGAATGAGGAGGAAGAGAAATCACCAAGGGTTGGCAATGATATGGAGTAATTTGAACTTTCATATACTGTTGGTGGAAATTTTAAATGCCACTGGCAATTAAAATAGAATTATCATATGACCTCATGATTTCACTTCTGGGCATATAATTTACAAAATTTTAAGTAGGGTCTCAAAAGAGATATTGTACACACATGTTCATACCAGCAATTTTACAATAGTTAAATCCTGGAACCAGCTTAAGTGCCCACAGACAGATGAATGGATAAGCAAATTTGGTATGTGCCTACAATAGAATATTATCCACCCTTAACAGCAAAGAAAGTTCTGACATATGCTACAAGTTAGACGAACCTCAAGGACATTGTGTTAAGGGGAAACAAGCCAGTTTTTTCAAAAATATTGTATGGTACCATTTACATGAGGTACCTAAAATAGTAAAAATCATAGAGACAGAAGACACAATAATATTTTCCAGAGGGGGGTGTATTTCAAACGTGAAGAATACTTAATGGGTATAGAGTTTTAGAAGATACAAAGAGTTATGGAGATGGATGGTGGTGATGGTTACACATTTTCATCTTATGATTGGAAGGAGGGTCTTTGTATATAGTCTGGAACTTATGTAGCCTAGATTTCCACCAACTCACAATCCTCCTGCCTCAGCCTCCCAGGTGCTGAGCCAGCGAGTCAGTTTTGATTGATATTTTAAATATATTTATATGATGGCAAATTTTATTATGTTGTGTGTACTTAACATAATAAAACTTGAATAAAGGTGGATACGAAGAAGGAAGAGGAACAGGAGGAGGAGAGAGAAGGGGAAGGGGAAAGAGGAAGAGAAGTAGAAGAGACATATGTAGCCACTAAAATCTAGGATCCTTACTACTTATCCCTTTACAGAGGAAGTTCCCTGATCTACTCTAATCCAGTCAAAGCTTACTAATGGATGTGGAGAAGAATTTTTTCTCCTCATTTTTATACACCTGACTGCCCTGGCACTAAACAGGCACTCAACATAACTGCTTATTTCCACTCCCTGCTAAGTTCTTCTTTCTCTAAGATTGTATCACACCGTATATAAAAATAGCATGCCAAATATGCAATCATTATTTAATATCATGTTTCTTTACATCTGTAATTCTTCACACCCTCCAGGAGTTTGTGCTGTTCTGAGTAACAGCTATGAGCACTCATTCTAGAACTTCTGTGCCTTGAAGCCAATCCTGCTCACCAGTCACTTGCTGTGAGACTGGGCAAGTTATGGAACCATCCACATCTCATCTGCCACTTCTGAGCTGGGAATATACTAGCAGTGCCTACATTAATTAGGTTGCCATGACAGTTAAATGTAAAGTGCTTCAAATAGTGACTAATGTGGTAAAAAGCAAATTAATGAAGGTTATCTTTTTTATAGCTCTCCTTTAAATTTTTCTAAAATGTTCAAATATTAACGAAGCTTCACCCAATGTTGGTAGATATATATAATTGTCTATTTTTTTTTTTTTTTGGTTTTTCAAGGTAGGATATTGCTCTAGCCCAAGCTGACCTGGAATTCACTATGTAGTCTCAGAGTAGCCTCAAACCATTGGCGATCCTCCTACCTCTGTCTCCCGAGTGCTGGGATTAAACGAATGTGCCACCATGCCCAGCATCATTGTCTTTTAAGTGTTTACAACTTTGAGTAGTGAAAACCAGATTGTGCCCAAGTACAAACCTTCTCTAACTGACCCAGTTTCTCCTCATGCTGAGCTTTTAGCACATTGCTCTTGAGTAGTGAGGATGGGGGTTAGTAAATATGATTTATTGCCACCACACTACACAGTGTGAAGATTGGGAAAAGAGCAGGAAAGAAAATAAAAAGGTGCCTGAAGAAACTGATATTCTCACCAGTCCTTTGTTGCTTCCATGTTAATCAACCACTCTGAGAACAAGAAATAACCCTGAGAGCATCCTTTGGATCTTTCATGACTTCTAACTTTATTTTCAGGCGGGTATCAAACAGGAAATTCTACTTCACTAAGAAATGGTGTAGATTCTAGCCAGAGATAGAGGAGGTTAGCACATTGGGAAACTAGCAATGGAGATCAGACCAAGGGACTGAGCTGAGGATGAGCAGATGGCTACTGCTGATGCAAGAGGTGTTTCATTTTCCCTCCTAAGGATGAAACTAGGACCTTTCATTTATACCTAAGATACAACTTTTAAAGATCAGACCAGTTAATTTAAGGATCTTCAAATCACAACACTGGCAAAGACCTACAAAGCAGATATAGCCACAGAACTAATCTAATGCCCCAAGACCGGATGGATGAGGGAGTGCCGGATACTGAGGGACATACCTATGATTTGCCACTTACTGCTAAGTGTTGCCAAATGTACTTTAAGTACCTCATGTACTGGAAATACACTACAAATTACCTTCTTTGTGTTGTGAATAGGAAGTGAAGCTCTTTCTTTCTTTCCTGTTTCTATTATGTATCGATTACTGCATATTCAAATCTTCTGCACTGAAAGAAATTGACTCTTATAGGATGTGCTTCATAATACTTTGTACCTGTTGGATTTGAAACTGAGATGTCATATAGTATGATCTTTCTCATGAGTTTCTTAACCTAAATGTAGATCCAATTTCTTTTTTAAAAACACTCAGAAATTTTGAGCAGTTTATTGCACATCAGTATAACTTCAACGAAGTTGTTGAAAAGAAATAAGAAGGGCCTCAGATTAGACAAAACAATAATTACCCTCCAGGACAATTTCAGGAGCATGTGACATTATCACATAGCTTTACTTTATAATGACTTTAACTCACATATTGTAAAACTGTTAGCATTTCTGCAAATGATTTTGAAACTCTCAAAGATCACACTGTATGTAAAGTTGATGCCAAGTCAGAAAAGTCAACTGTCCAGATCAGTATTACTAAGAGTCTCTAATCCTGGATTTGGTGTTTGCAGTGGTTTGTTGCAGCAGGTAATGTAGTGTGTTACAGTACAGTGTTTTGAATGATCCGTTGACACTGACACATAACAAGATAAATAGTTGTTATTCTCTTGGATTACTAAACTGATAGATTTATAAAGCAAATATAGAAAGGCTCTATTAATTATAAAAATTTCTTGGGGTTTTTGTTATTTTTGTTTTTTTTAAGATAGGGTCTCACTCTAGCCCAGGTTGACCTGGAACTCACTCTGTAGTTTTCAGGGTGGCCTCGAGTTCACAGAAATCCTCCTACATCTGCCTCCCAAGAGCTGGGATTAAGTGTATACACCACCAGGCCTAAGAAAGTAATTAACAAATGATGTGACACCATGAGAGGTCTTGAGTTTTACTCTATTGCTGATCATCAAAAATGAATGGGGATTTTTAGTTAATCTTCTTTGTTATATTTAGCTATTTTTAGCCAAATAATACCTCTTCAGAATTAAAAAAAAGAAAACAGTGCAAGAAAAAGTAAAAGTACTTTCACCAATAGTTTATTACATTATGCCCAAAAGTTTCCATAAAATTTTCTGTAAACACAAATGGGATCATCTTCTGTGTTTTGTTTATTCTTTTCTACCTATTTTTTTTTAGTGAATAGTAACTATACAATCTTTTCAATGTTATGATTGCATCCTAAAGTCTGTTTACTCCAACATGGACACGATCACTGCTCACATTTAGCGAGGTTTCTCAATCCCTTTACTATGTCAACACATGTTAAGGAGAAAGAATGTCTGGTCAGACATATGTGAGAAGTACTTTCATGGAGGCTCATTATGAGGCTTATAGAGAATCCCACGTTTCACAAAACAATGTGAGCAAGGACTTTTCTTGCCAAAGATCATCTTTGGGGTTGGATTCCAAATGACACACTTGAGGAGCTGTTGAGCTGCAGCATCTACTCTAATCATCCTAACAACCCTGTCAGAGTGGCTGTATTACACTCATTTTACAAATTAAGGAAGCTATGACATAGAAAGTCTAAGTGACTTCCCTCAAGTCCCTAGCAGGTAAGTGACAGAATTGGCATCTGTCCCCTAATTGATGCACCACACAGAGCTCATCCTCCCTTACCCTCACTAGGCACTAACAACATCAGAGAAATCTTCCTGATCTTTAGCCGGAGAGACTGAGCTTAAAAATATTTTGACAGTACAGGTATGAATATCAAAAGGGCCCAAAGCACACTACATGGAAATGTGCAGCAGGATGTGAAAAGAAGCAATTGTTGTTCACAGGAGAGTCCAGAAAAAAGGGAAGCATGTGGCTTAATGCATGTTCTGCATGTCCCATCCCTCCCCCTGCACCCCGACTTGGCGTCTTCCTGCCTTTGTGGTAGTGCTCTACGCAAATAAAATAAAAGGGCATTTCACAAAGTCTGACCTGTCAATCCATGTTGGTTAGTATTTTTAGCTCCAAAAGTTGCTTCCAATTTCCTTCCATCACTGATTGCATTATTTGGAAAATTTAGCCATTTTGCAGAATTATTTTTTCCCATGGTTTTCATGAATCACAAGCTTCCTAGAACTGACAAATACTTAATGCTTTAAGGATCTTGTCTAAAATTAAAAATTCAAAAATATTTCCTGAAGACTACTAAATTAAATATAGATAGAGTTTTCTGAGATAAGATCTCTCTAGCCCAGGCTATCCTGGAATTCACTATATAGTCTCAAGGTGGCCTTGAACTCACAGAGATCCTCCTACCTCTCACTCCTGAGTGCTGGAATTAAAAATGTGTATCACCACGTTTGGTGGTAAATATATATTTTTTAAATAACTGTTAAGCTTTGTTATTTGGATTCCTAAATTTAAAAAATGGAGATGACAAATTTAAAACAGTCATGGAAAAAATACTATGGGCTTCAGAAGATGAGGATGGGAGATATTTACAGGATGACGTCAGGAAACGGAATGAAGGAAGGATAAAAGACACTATGTTCAGCCCTCCACTAAGTTGAGAAGACAAAGGGAAGGGTTCCTAGTTACTCCCACAGATTCCCCTCCAGTGCCAGACTTCACCCATAATACAGTTTTCTCTCTAATCATGTCCACAGCCCCAGGCCTGCAAAACAGCTCAACCCCAGGACACTTGCTTTGACCTACAATTGGACTTACTTTTGATATTTCCTAATTTCTACTTCATCCCCTCTCCCTTACCATAGTTATCTATGACTCTTAGTTTTAGTGAAGATAAGCCCAGTTCTTGAACTGCTGGGTCTCTCATTTCGTAAAAAAATAAATAAATAAATAAATAAATAAATAAATAAATAAATAAATAAATAAATAAATTTAAATTTAAATTTAAAAATAGTCTCCTTCCAGTGAATTCTTGTCATTTCTTTCTCCTCGGAAGCTGTGGGTTGCAGCGGAAGCTAGCAGGGAGGGAGCAACCCGCAGATTCCTCCACCGAGCTGGGTGGGCAGGATGCCAGGAGCCAGCAAGAGAAAAAACTCTCGGGATACAGACAGTTTGGGTGGAATGGGCAGATATTGTCTATTGTATGTGGAGAGGTCATACTTATAGAGAGGAGAAGCCAGGAAAATTAGAGGCAAGTGGATTGGTTTGGGGCAGGGTAGTCTGTGGATGTCCTATGAGTGGATAGGCAGGGGCTAGCAACCTGTGAATGCCTAATTTACATAAGTTGAGGGGCTTGCTCAGCCCTGAGTGGCCGGAAGTACGTCATTCTTAGACATGAGTTCGATGGTGGCAGCTATGGAGAAACTGTCACCTGGAACTGTCACCTATTGTCCAGCACCGCTGGGGTAAGAACACAGGGTTCATTGTGGCTTGCCAGGGAGCCCAGATGTTTAGGATCAACAGAGGAGCCATTGGGGCTTCAGCCTGTCTCAACTCTTTGTTAACCCTTCATGTCCTCCATGTCCCTTAACAAGGTTCCACAAATTCTGAATTCAATAGTAATGTTCTTTAATGTAACTTCTATTGTATCTCATTTGTAACGGTTCACCCACATATACATGCCCCTCTCAATCCAGACATATTCAATGAAGGAACCAAGTTATAACTTATAAATAGTTGAATTGCCAAGTTAATTTTCCAATCCTGATATGTCAGCTCTATTTGTATAACATTGGAGAAAAATACTTTAAATATAAATTTCTTATTTTGGTGATTGGAGCAAACACACCTGTTTTGAAACTATTCACATATTGTTTTTGGTTTACCTGTTATTCCAAAAACTGTAGCCACCACTAGCTATACATAAGATGTATACGTAAGATCTTCCACACAGATATGATCTGACAGTTCCTCATTCAGAACCTCTGTTAAGCAAGTAGGTGAAACACAACTTCATTTTCCAGTCCTACATGTTGGTCTTAACAATACCTCAAATGGCTCCTAAGAAGGTCCTCAGGATTGAAGAGCAACTTGCCCATTGGCCCAACCAGCTTTCTGACCAATTCTTTTTTTAAATATAGAGTCTTTATTAGAATATAGGTAGGACTTTAAAGAAACAAGTCCATACCCAAAAGGGGCATGAATGGCATTCCAATAAATAAGGAAAGCTCTCCCCAAAGCACCCCCCACCCACTCCTGTTTTAGCTGTTTCAGTTCCTGTCTCTGCTGTGTTCCCTAAGGTTACATTCCCAAACAACTCTCTGGCAGGCTTTTGCCTTGGGCTCTGCTTTAGAGAGCAATTTTGAGTATTGATCAGTGTCTGGTCAGGAAGAAGAAACCACAAAAGTAATTTGAACAGAAAAAGTAATATAAAAATTATTAACTTGTTAGGAAGATTAACTACAAAAAGTAAGGGCAGTTTACAGAGCATGGGGGAAGCGGAGGAAGACAGCTTCTAGAGATAGAATACACTCAGAAGAGTGTTGGTTCCCCTAAGAAGGTCAGATTTCATCAGAGATGGTGTGATTGTCATCACCAGATGTCTAAGGAGCTAGCTGGAAACTTGCCTCTTGGGGCACCCAAAAATCTTACTGGGAAGCTGCCCTGCAGGATGTCACTGGAGTTCCACCCAGAATCCTTGGGTGCTACTCAAACCCAGGAAACCACCTGCTAAGATTCTCTGGGAATCCACTATTGTGGGCAAAACTGGCCAGAACACTTGCTCTGTGAACCTTGCTGGGACATGGTCACAGGAGTGCTGGCAGAACTACTTGATGGTAAGCACCCCTGGATACCCTTTCCACTTCCTGCTGAGGCAGAGGAGACAAGCAAACCAGGAGCATGGAGAGAAACTCCTCCTTCCACAGGGTCAATTCAGCAAGATTAACTTGGTATCGCCTGGCTAACAAGAAAGGCTTTAGTCCCAGCTCCAGTAGTGCAAAGCAGGGAACAGAAGATGGATGGCAAATGGAGAGGAATAAATTGGAAGCCAGGCTACTAGGTGAGTGGGCTACCAGTACTGTGCACAAGCCCCCCAAAGCAAGCAGGGGTCAGGAAGGAGAAGTTCACCATGAGCAGCAGCTGCTGTCCTCCAGGCATCTTCTCAAAGCGTGCCCCTCCCCCTGCAGCTCTTCCCTCTGATCTGCCCAGGTTTCCCAGATCAAAGTCCTCCCTGACCCCTTCTGGCTGTCATGTCAGTTCCCACACATGGGCACCTCATGCTCAGAGCTCTCTGTTAGAAATGCCCTGAGTCTCATCCCTGGCCTACAGGGCCCATGGAAGCCATGCCAGCCAACTGGCTTTTCAACCAGGAAGACGTGTTCAGTACCTCACTTCAACTCACACTCTCACTCTGAACTAGCCATGTGCACGAGGCACTCTGCAGACCTCAGAGTCCAGAATGAATAGGTGGTCTCAGACCAGCTTGTTTTATTTTTCACTCAATAAAGCCACTATAAAATTGACAACCCTAGAATGATAATCTGTATGAATCAAAATACTGCCAAAGTCCTTTTGTGGTGAATTTCACTTTGAAGCCAGATGAATCAGAGTTCCAGTTCTGGTGATGCCATTTGCTAATTGTGCAGTCTTAATAAAAAGTATTTGGACTCATTCAACCTCTGCTGTACAATGGAGACTGGACTTAATATATAAGATTATATTGAGAATGAAGGGAGAGAGAGAGAAATGAGTACATTTATCAAATAAATATTTGTTGAGCCCTACTCTAATATGTCAGGATTTTCCCTAAACACTAAAAAAGGTTACACGTGTGTGTGTGAGAGAGAGAGAGACAGAGAGAGAGAGAGAGAAATGAGTATATTTATCAAATAAATATTTGTTGAGCCCTACTCTACTGTATGTCAGGATTTTTCCTAAACACTAAAAAAAGTTACAGGTGTGTGTGTGTGTGTGAGAGAGAGAGAGAGAGAGAGAGAGAGAGAGAGAGAGAGAGAGAGATCTGGCACAATCCCAGCACTTGGGAGTTAAAGGCAGGAAGATTGTGATACTTTTAAGGGCAGCCAACCTCGCCTACAAATTAAGATCCAGTCCTACCAGGCTATATAGTGAATCAAAGTCTCTCTCTCTCTCTCTCTCTCTCTCTCTCTCTCTCTCTCTCTCTCTCTCTCTCTATCTGCCTACCTATCTCTCTCACACACATACTTTCTCTTTCTCTCTCTGTTCTCTGTCACACACACACACAGTTCATGGTAGAAGCCTAATATGAAAAGTTTTCCTCTTTTTCCCTTTGATGATTATGAGTGTTGTTCATAGGAAATAAGTAACAAATTCAATTACCATTCCTCTGTTTTATGTCTTTGTTTCATTGAAAGCATAAATGAAAAATCACTATAGATTGCATTCATACCAACCATTAATAGGGATTGTTCCTATGTGGATATAAAGATGGCTTTTTTCATAAAGAACAGTCATTTATTATTTTTGTTGTTGTTATTTTTATTATTATTGATAAAGAAAATGAAAATGTCTGAGATGACTACTGTATCATGATGGTTGTTAGCGGACATGTGAGCTCTGTAGTGCCCATGATAATAATACACATGTCAAATGCATTTGACATTTTTGTTTCACAGATTTTTTTTTAAGCAGGAACATTAACGGGTTACTTGCAGGGATGGAGAGGTTAAAGCATTTCCCCAGGGTCGCTCAGTGCATCGGTGACATATTCAGTAGCTAGAGCCTCTAGGTTTCCACTGGTCTGGTCCTCCTGCCTCTCCTTGAGAAAGCATTCTCTCTTGGTGATGCCTACTTGCCTCTTAGCATCATTTTAAGAAGGCACATTGAAAAAAAGAGTGTATTACTTGTGTTTCTCTCCAAATCAAATTAATCAGAAAATAAAATTAAAGCACATTTATTTAGAAGAGAGCAAGTCTTTCCATTAATGAGAATTTTATTAAATATAATAAAATATTTTGGGCAATTCCTTTCTTCCCAGTGCTTTTTTTTTTACCCATCCTCCTTTCTCAGATTTATTGAAAAGCATTTTTATTAGTGCAATAATAGGCTCCGGGACATGCAATTATATTGAGATGCTGACACTTTCCTGTTAGTTGCAGCCTTTGGCCTGAGGCCAAATCCTGAACCCAAGCATGTGAGTTCTCTGTAAGCAGCCTTGGCATGCCTCTCCCCTGCGTTCGTCCTTACTTCAACCTCCAATTTTTTTCCCACTATAGAGAAAATGAACTAATTTATCCTCTCCATTACCAGTGATCTAAATCGATATTCTCATTTCTCTTTTAAAGAAAACCAAAAATTTTAAAGAAATTTTTTGGGAAATACCTACTTAAGGACACACTTGATTGGAAGCTTGTGGCTTAGGTTTTACATGTGAAACTATTGAGAGCTTCGTGACACTGTGAGTCATTGGCAAACATGAACTACCCAAGCTTTGCTTTGGCAGGAATTATCCTGATGGCATCCATGTCTGGACATTGTTTTTAATTGCAAATCCTTCCTTCTCTCTGCTCAGAGCACAAAGCATTTCACGATAAAGTAGAGATATCGACACTAAGTAAAATTCAGGTCCAAACCTCTGGGACAAGTTTTTAAAACTTGAGGAAGAAATAAAGTATCCTTTAAAGAGGAAAAAAGAATAGTTATATTTTATGTTCATAGTGGGGAAAAAAACCTTGATTCATTCAACACTCACATACTTCACCAAGCACAAAAGACAGCAGTCTACTTACTCTCACTTAGAATGTCGCATCTACGCAGAAATAAGGAAAATAATTACTTGGTCTAGTTAACCCACTGGTTTGTATCAATGACATG
>PVHP010028390.1:0-23147 GCA_004024765.1 Zapus hudsonius | reverse complement strand
CATTGCAGGCAAATGCCTTAACCGCTAAGCCATCTCTTCAGCCCCAAAGCAAACCTCTTTCTTTTTTTTAAATATTTTATTTATGAGAGAGAGAGAGAGAGAGAGAGGGGGGGGGGGCCTCCAGATGAACTCCAGACACATGTGCCCTCTTGTGCATCTGGCTTTACATGGGCACTGGGGAATCGAACTCTGGTCCTTCTGCATTGCAGGCAAATGCCTTAACCGCTAAGCCATCTCTTCAGCCCCAAAGGAAACCTCTTTCTTTTTCTTCAGGGTTACACAAATAAGGGTATGAAGATTGCCTGCACTCAGCCTCGGAGAGTGGCAGCCATGAGCGTGGCGGCCCGAGTAGCCCGGGAAATGGACGTGAAGCTAGGGAACGAGGTGAGGTCTGTGGAGTCTAGGGAGAGGGGAGCTCCGGGGCTCTGCCTTCAGGGCCACACACCCAGGTCTGGGCCTGCGTCCTCAACTGTTAATGGCCCCTGTGTGAGCAGGTTGGCTACAGCATCCGCTTTGAGGACTGCACATCAGAGCGAACGGTGCTCCGCTACATGACAGATGGGATGCTTCTCCGCGAGTTCCTCTCTGAGCCTGACCTTGCAAGTTACAGGTACACACAGGCACCGCCTCCCAGGAGAAGCCTCTCTTCTCTTCCCTCTGCTCTGCTGCTGGGGTCGCTGTCCTCACACAGGGCCAGTCGGTATCTTCTCCTCTTTCACCCTTTAGTTCTTTTTGTTTTGGTTTTGGGGCGCCTGCTAGCCTCATATTTGCAAGTCTCCTCCTACCTTAATCTCCTAGGGGCTGTTAGGTTTGAGCTACCACAATGGACACCCATCAGTTCTTCGATCTTTATGACAACGCTCCACCTCTGCATCCCTAGGGTTTGGGGAGCTAGGATGGCAGGTGCTGTGGGCACTGGAACTGCCATGAGGAGGCATTACAAGACCCTCAGGTGTTCAGAGGGGAAAGCACCTGGTCCTTTCAAAGTGTGTGAAGGGTTGTTAAATGGGAAGCAGGTTCAGATTTGCTGTGACCCCAGACAACACCACTAGGAACCCGGGGGAAGGGACGGGGAGATGCCAGTTCCATGTCCTTGGATGGAGGTGACAGGGCCAGTAGTGTTTAGACTGTAGCCAGCTCTGTGTCCTCAGTCCAGGTTACAGGTACACTGTCTGACCAGTGAGCCGTCATTGCTGGCGATGGGTTAGCTGGGTGAACAGCGGCACATGCACGCCTTTAGTCCTAGCACTCGGGAGGCAGAGGTAGGAAGATCGCTGTGAGTTCAAGACCAACCTGAGACTACATAGTTCCAGGTCAGCCTGGGCTAGAGCGAGACCCTCCCTCGAAAAACCAACAACAATCACCTGCTGATGTGGAGAAGGGATTCAGGTAGGCCGGCTTGGCAGTGTGTGCCTTTTCATCTCTGAATGCCATGGGCTCTGCTTGTGGCAGATCGTGGTGGCCGCTGTCTAATCCTGGCTGATCTTGAACTGGTATGTGTGAGACGCATACTAAGTTTTTCCCTTTAAAGCATTGTTCTTCCAGTAAAAGCACTGCTGACTCAAGCAGTCTTGATTCTGATCCAGAGATGTTAGACTTGCTTCAGACCTGGCCTCTAAACTTCCGTCTGCCAGGCTAGGATTGACGCTGGACACAGAGCCCAGCTCTTGCTCACTTTCTGCCAAAATTACCTGATCGGGACACTTGGCTTCTCCTTAGCCCCCTCCATCTGCATTCGTTCTGGGGCTTTTCTTGTGCTCTCATCTGGGGACCTGGTGTCCCTTCCTGCGTTACCAGGTCCCCACCCCCACTGCTTCCCTTCTTCTTCCCCAGTGTCGTGATGGTGGATGAAGCACATGAACGGACCCTGCACACAGACATTCTCTTTGGGTTGATCAAGGATGTTGCTCGATTCCGGCCTGAGCTCAAGGTCCTGGTGGCTTCAGCGACCCTGGACACCGCCCGCTTCTCCACCTTCTTTGATGATGCCCCTGTCTTTCGCATCCCTGGACGGAGGTTTCCAGTTGACATCTTCTATACCAAGGTGCCCCTTGGGAGGATGGCGGAGCTGGGGCCTGTGGTCCCAAGGAGGGAAGGGTCTCATGGGTCATCCCAAGGGGGAACAGGGTGAAGGTGTTCTGAGCTGGCCCTCCTCTAGCCTCATCTTCCTCCTCCCCAGGCTCCAGAGGCCGACTACCTGGAAGCCTGTGTTGTGTCTGTGCTGCAGATCCATGTGACTCAGCCCCCTGGGGATATCCTGGTGTTCCTGACGGGACAGGTGTGTTCTGGGGCGGGAAAGGGATGGTGTGTACCAAGCGAGGACGGGCTGGTGTGTGGCTCTCTGTGACTCCGGGTCCCCTGCTGCCCTCTGCTCCACACCCAGGAGGAGATTGAGGCTGCCTGTGAGATGCTGCAGGACCGTTGCCGCCGACTGGGCTCCAAAATCAGGGAGCTCCTGGTGCTCCCCATTTATGCCAACCTGCCCTCTGACATGCAGGCTCGCATCTTCCAGCCCACGCCCCCCGGAGCCCGAAAGGTGAGGTGGAGAAACCTCTGCTCTTGCTCCTACAGTCCACACAGTGAGTAGTGAGCCAGGTGCATGCTGGGAGCAGCCAGGCTGGAGAGAGGAGGGAGTAAGCACTGTGGAGATTCAGAGAGGAAGGGATGCTCTTCTGTGCCAGGATTAGGAGGTAGGATTTGAAGTGGACCTCTTAGAAAAAAGGGCTGGGAATCCACAAGACAGGCTGAGATGTGTTTGAGGTCAGAGTGGAGCTCGGGAGAAGTTGGAGTGGCCCAGCCGTTTCCCATGGACACTGTGGGTCCGCGGAGCTGGGTGGGCAGGACGTGAGCCAACGAGAGAAATGAACGCTTGGGATCCAGCCACAGGGGGCAGAACAGAACCTTTATTGTATGTGGAAAGGTCATATTTATAGAGGAAAAACCAGGAAGATTAGAGGCAGGGCATCAGCAAGGGATTGGTTGGGGCAGGGTGGTCTGTGGATAGGCAGGGCCTAGTAACCTGTGAATGCCTGGTTTGCGTAGCTAAGTTGAGGGGCTTGCGCAGCCCTGAGTGGTGGGAAGTAGTGATCCTGGCCCTGGGTTAGATGGTGGCGGCTGTGAAGGGACTGTCACCTACTGTCAGCACAGCTGGGGTGGCCTGCCAGGGGGCCAGGAGGATTTTAGGATCAAAAGAGGAGGGTGGCAAAGCGCCTGCCTTCCATGCCTCAGCAGCGAGTCAGAGACTTTCGGGCTTTAGCCGGTCTCCACTCCAATTAACCCTCTGTCCTCCGTGTGCTCTTAGCAGGGTACCACCAAGGTTGAGTTGGCTGGGGGCTGAGATGGAGGCCTTTGGTGGCAGGTGGAAGCATTTGGACTTTTCACAAGCAAGTGTTAACCAAAGGATTTTGAGCAAAGATGTAAAAAGCTACTTATTTGTTAGAGAGAGAATGGGCATGCCAGGGTCTCTAGCCACTGCAAAAGAACTCCAGATGGGGGCTGGAGAGATGGCTCAATGGTTAAGGTGCTTGCCTGCAAAGGACCTGCTGGGTTCAATTCTCTAACACCTAACACCCACATAAAGCCAGATGCACAAAGTGGCACATGCATCTGGAGTTCCTTTGCAGGTGCTGGCTGGAAGCCCTGGCACACCCATATTCTCTCTCTCTCTCTCTCTCTCAAATAAATAAATAAAATATATTTTTTCAAAAAACTCCAAAGCCAGGCGTGGTGGTGCACGCCTTTAATCCCAGCGCTCGGGAGGCAGAGGTAGGAGGATCACCATGAGTTCGAGGCCACCCTGAGACTCCATAGTGAATTCCAGGTCAGCCTGGGCTAGAGTGAGACCCTACCTCAAAAAACCAAAAAAAAAAAAAAAGAAAGAAAGAAATTAAACAGAGACAGGGCTTTCTTTCAGAGACACACGGTGGCGTGTCCAGGTTCCCATCCTGACTTCCCCACAAATTTCCCACTAGTCATCTGCACACATCACTTCTAGAAGCAGCCTCAGAGCTCCTCTCCCAGCTTCCTTCCTACCATGTCACATGCATTCAGAATGGTCCTTCTAAAACACAAACCAAGCTGGGAGTGGTGGCTCACACCTTTTTATACTCTTTTATAAATCCTATTTACTTGTTTGCAAGCAGCGAGAGAGGAAGAGAATGAGAATGGGCACACCAGGGTCTCTTGTCACTGCAAAGGAACTCCAAGCACATGCGCCACTTTATGTATCTGGCTTTCAGAGGTACTGGGGAATCAAACCCAGGCCATCAGGCTTTGCAAGCAAGCACCTTTAACTGCTGAGCCATCTCTCCAGCTCTTGGGAGGCTGAGGTAGGAGAATTGCTGAGTTTGAGGCCAGCCTGGAATCATACAGTAAATTCCAGGTCAACCTGAGTTAGAGTGAAACCCTGCCTCAAAAAAAATTGGAAAAAAACAACTTATAAACTATAAGCCTGTATCACACACACACACACAGCGATCTTTGATGGCGTCTTACCGTACTTCAAATTCAATCCAAGCCCCTTAAAGCCTGGACCAGCTCACCCATGCTGCCTCTGGCACCCGCTTAGAGCTGTAGTTACCCTTTGTCCACCAGGTGCACGTTTCCACTGGACGCCCTGCGCCAGGTCTTCCTCAGTGGAATTCTCCTCCCTCCTCTCCTCCACCCCAAGGAGACCGCCTTCCTGGTCTTCCTCACCCTCTGCTCCCCTTTCCCACGCTGCCTTAAGTCTTGTCAAAGTACCTGCTACAAACTGATACATACAGACATTTCCACGGCCTCCTCCCATCAAAGTGCAAGTCCTTTGAGGGCAGGGACTTGGTCTCATCAGATCCTTTGGCCCAGCTCTCAGCAAAACCCCTCCCACACATGTCCTGGGGATGGAATCCAGGGCCTCATACAGCAAGGCAAGCACTCCGTTACTGAGTCACATCCCCAGCCCCTTGTGAAATATTTGTTCCATAAAAATTAACATCTCTGGGGCTGGAGAGATGGCTCAGTGGTTCAAGTGCTTGCCTGTAAAGCCTAAGGAACCGGGTTCCATTCCCCAATACCCATTTAAGCACAAGGTGGTGCCTGTGTCTGGAGGTTTTTTTTTTTTTTTTTTTTTTTTTTTGGTTTTTCGAGGTAGGGTCTCGCTCTAGCCCAGGCTGACCTGGAATCCACTCTGTAGTCTCAGGGTGGCCTTGAACTCACGGTGATCCTCCTACCTCTGCCTCCCGAGTGCTGGGATTAAAGACGTGCGCCACCATGCCTGGCTTTTTGTTTAATTTCTTTTTCATGGCCCTGCTGCCTTGTCCCCTCCTCTCACCGCACCAGCTTTCTGGGCTCACACCTAGGTGGGCGAGTCCCTGGGTGACCAGTGTCCTCTCATCTAGGTGGTGGTAGCGACGAACATTGCAGAAACATCACTCACCATCGAGGGCATCATTTACGTGCTGGACCCAGGGTTCTGTAAGCAGAAGAGCTACAACCCCCGCACAGGCATGGAGTCGCTCACCGTCACCCCCTGCAGCAAGGTTAGCCTCTCCACGGCCAGCGGGGCAGCATGGTGGCTTGCCTGGAGGGCAGGGT
The DNA here is from genome assembly GCA_004024765.1 of Zapus hudsonius. Classification (NCBI taxonomy): domain Eukaryota; kingdom Metazoa; phylum Chordata; class Mammalia; order Rodentia; family Dipodidae; genus Zapus; species Zapus hudsonius. The sequence goes on along the minus strand of PVHP010028390.1, from coordinate 17,576 downwards.
AGAGGCTGCAGCCTCACCGAGCTTTTGAGTAGACGGTCCTCCTTTCTCTGACCACATTGTTAGCTTGGCTGCCTCTCCTTTCTTCTCAGGCCTCAGCCAATCAGCGCGCTGGCCGGGCGGGCCGGGTAGCCGCAGGGAAGTGCTTCCGCCTCTATACGGCCTGGGCATATCAGCACGAGCTGGAGGAGACGACAGTTCCTGAGATCCAGAGGACTAGACTGGGCAACGTGGTGCTGCTGCTCAAGAGCTTAGGTGGGGCTTCCGGGAGCGCATGGGGGGACGGGGGCTCAGTGCCAATGCTCTCCTGTCCTTGGGGCTCAGTGCTCATGTTCTCCTGTCCCTCCCACCTCTCAGGGATCCATGACCTAATGCACTTTGACTTCTTGGACCCTCCACCATATGAGACCCTGCTGCTGGCTCTGGAGCAGCTCTATGCTCTGGGAGCCCTCAACCACCTTGGGGAACTCACCACGGTGAGTTGCAGGACGAAGGAAGGGGTGCCTGTCACGGTGCAGAGAACCTGGAGGCCAACTGGCTGCTTACCTTTTTTTTTTTTTTCCATAGTCTGGTCGAAAGATGGCAGAGCTGCCAGTGGACCCCATGCTGTCTAAGATGATCTTGGCCTCTGAGAAGTAAGCCTTTCGTTCCATCCCGGCCCTGGCCTACAGACTAGCTATGTCTTGAATCGTCTCCTTTTTCTCCGTCATGTTGTTAGTTTTTTGCTTGTTTGAGGCAGGGTTTCATTCTAGCCTAGATCCTCTTACCTCAGCCTCCCGAGTGCTGGGTTGAAGGCATGAGCCGCCACATCCAGCTTGATCCCAGAACTTAAAACTGCTTTCCAGGCCCTCAAGGGTCTGTAAGTCCCTGTCCTGTCCTGATAGGCAGTGGCTAAGACGGACAGATACAGAGAACACCGAGGGCCACGAGTAGAAGTGGAAGAGGGCGCCGAGGGCTGCTTTTGGGACCAGCTTCTTCCAGGCTTTCCTCTGCTGTGGTTGCGATCAGACCTTTCTGACACTGCACGGTGGGAGGTCCTCAGTACTTCCTCCCTCTGCCTCCAGACACCGTCTAAGTAACGGTGATTCTCTATGGCTGCCAGACTCTGTGTGCTGCCTGGTTTGCAGCTGCCACCCGTGGCCTTTCCTCCGGCTGCTCTCCTGCCCTTCCTTTCCCACCGCCCAGGTACAGCTGCTCAGAGGAGATCCTGACGGTGGCTGCCATGCTGTCTGTCAACAACTCCATCTTCTACCGGCCCAAGGACAAGGTCGTCCACGCTGACAACGCCCGAGTCAACTTCTTTCTCCCCGGTGGCGACCACCTGGTTCTGCTAAACGTGTACACACAGGTTCCAGGGCTTGGGCGAATGGGGACGTGGGAGGCGGGGGACTCCGGTCCCGTTGCGAGACACCCACCCCCCCGAACCCTCCTTCCAGTGGGCTGAGAGCGGCTACTCCTCCCAGTGGTGCTACGAGAACTTCGTGCAGTTCCGATCCATGCGGCGAGCCCGGGACGTGCGCGAGCAGCTGGAGGGGCTCCTGGAGCGAGTGGAAGTGGGTCTGAGTTCCTGCCAGGGGGACCACGTCCGGGTGCGAAAGGTTCGTGTTGCTCGCTGGGCACTCGGTGCTGGTCCCGCCCCGCTCTGCCTGAGCACCGGCTCTCTTCCCTCCCGCTCCCAGGCCATCACCGCCGGCTACTTTTACCACACGGCTCGGTTGACACGCAGTGGCTACCGCACGGTGAAGCAGCAGCAGACCGTGTTCATCCACCCCAACTCCTCCCTCTTCGAGCAGCAGCCTCGCTGGCTGCTCTACCACGAGCTGGTCTTGACCACAAAGGAGTTCATGAGACAGGTAAGGACCAGACAGCAGGACCAGGGACATGGCTGGTGGCACAATCCCCAGCAGCCACCCCGGAGACAATCCTTTCTAGCAACTGTCTGCGTGTCCTCCTAAGACCTGAAGTGGGGCCGCTGTGGCTCATACTCCCAAGATACTCAGCAAGTGAAGGCACGGCTCATCCGGGCAGCTCAGCACGACTCTTGAAAGAAAAAGTAGAGGCTGGGAGCTGTGCGTCAGCAGGCGCCTTTGCCAGCCCAGGCTCACGTCCCCAGCACCCGTGGAGAGCCAGACTTAATTGGCAGTGGCAAGGCAGGAGACCGTCTTAAAGGTGGAGGTGCAGACCACTTTGCCCCATGGCACACACAGTTAATTTTTTTCCTGAGGTAGAGTCTCTCTCTAGCCCAGGCTGACCCTCCACTTGCTCTGTCTTCCCAGGCTAGCCTTAAAGCTCACAGCAACCCTATCTCTGCCTCCTGAGCGCTGTTTTGTTTCTTTTTTTTGAAGCAGGTGTTTTGATCTGGCGGCTGGCCTCTCAAACTCACAATGACCTTCTGCCCAGCTCCATAGCTTTAGTTCTTTTGAAGTTAACAGATGGGGGAGAGCAGGAATTGCTTGGCCTGGGGCACACGCCTTTGATCCTAGCACTCCTGAGGCAGAAGGAGGAGGGTCTCTGCAGTTCCAGGCCCACCTGTGACCAGAGTGAGTTCCAGGTCAGCCTGGGCTAGAGTGAAACCCTACCTTGAAAAGGGGATGGAGTGGGGGAGGGGTGGCTGGGGCTATGGAAGCAGCACCTAGACGGCAGCACCACCTGCTGGTAGGGCAATGCCATTGCAGGTGGAGAGGCTGCTTTGCCCCTTCAGGAACCGTTAAATTGTAATCTAGGACTGGGGAGACATGGCTCAGCCGTTAAAGGCACTTGCTTGCAAAGCCTGCCGGCCTGGGTTCAGTTCCCAAGTACCTACGTAAAGCAAGATGCACAAAGTGGTGAATGCATCTGAGGTTGATTTGCAGCTGCAGGAGGCCCTTGGTGAGCCCATACTCAGACACACACACGTACCCTTCACTCTTCCCCCTGAAATAAAGGTTTTTTTAAAGCTGGGCATTGTGGCACGTCTTTAATCCCAGTACTCGAGAGGCAGAGGTAGGAGGGTCGCTATTAGTTTGAGGCCAGCCTGGGTTAGAGCGAGACCCCTGCTTCAAAACCACCCCTGCCTCCAAACAAGCCCAGTGCTAAGAGTGCTTCCGTAACAAGCTCGAGGCCAAGTAAACAGAACCTGTCCCGCCCAGGGGCCGGGGCTGTGATGGCAAACCTTTGTTCCAAGGTCTCTCCGAAACAGCTTCCATGAGCTCAGCCTTGCCTAGAACACGCTCACAGCCAAGCAGCTCTTCCCCTTGTCCTGCAGTCCAAAAGGGACAGAACAGTCCAAAAGGGAAAGAACGGAACTGCCTGCTGTCTCTCTCTCTTCCAGGCACTGGAGATTGAGAGCAGCTGGCTTTTGGAGGTGGCTCCGCACTACTACAAGGCCAAGGAGCTGGAAGACCCCCATGCGAAGAAAATGCCCAAGAAAGTAGGCAAGACGCGAGAAGAGCTAGGGTAGAGGAGGGACACAGACCAGACCCGACTCCTTTTCCTTTGGCACATTACTTATATCTATTAAATAAAATTATTTTTGAAGAAAGCTTTCGAGAAAGTGACATGAAATCCCACCTCATCTCGTCACTTAAACTTTTATTATTTACAAGTTAAATTACACAGCAGCTTTACACAGCATGAAATGGGAAGGAAGGAGAGAAGCGAGCAGAGGGGACGCAGCGGCCACCTCCGCCTCTTCTGTGCGTCTTCGGTGCTGCCTCCCGCCACCAGAGGTCTAGCTCAGGCCTTGGGACACACTTGTAAGCTGGGCTCGGGCGCTGACAGCCCCAGGGCCACCAGAGCGCCCATCAGCAGCTTCTTCACAGGCGCTGAAGGCGAGTGTGAAGGCATCAGCTGCGAGAGGGATGAGTGGCGGGTGAGAAGGAGCACGGGTGTTCTAGTCTTGGCCGCTCTCTACCCGAGTCCCAAGACTTACCTTGTCTAGGTGATGGCGACAGATGAGCCCGTTGGAATTCAAGTAGAAGGTGGAATAGGCGTCGTAGGCCCTGGGGAAGGAGAAGCTTTGTGAAGGAAGTCACTTGTCCAACTTGCGTTTCTACATTTTGCTACACATTAGGGCACTTGGTGAACTTTTTTTTTTTTTTAAATATTTTTATTTACTCATTTTCAAGCAGAGAGATACAGAGAGAGAGAGAGGGAGAGAGAGCACCAGGGCCACCACCTTGTGGGTCTGGCCTATGTGGGTCCTGGGGATGGAACTGGGGGCCTTAGGCACTGGAGGCAAGTGCCTTAACCGCTGAGCCATCTCTCCAGCCCTGAACTTTTTTTTTGAGACAGGATCTCACTAGGTAGCCCGGGCTGGATTCCACGCACAAGCCTTTTGAGTGCTAGAATCACAGGGAGGCACCGCCATGCCCAGCTACCTGGGAACTCGGACTAGAGCCAGAGCTATTAAACCAAAGGAAGAGGAGGACTGCGTACAACGCAGGCTTCCAGACACAAAACAGCCTTGACATTCATGACCTCACAGTGCCTGGTAAAACCTACGCAGAATGGGAGGAAACGAGGAGGCAGACTGAGAGGGGAGATAGGAGGGTGGGGGGAGGGAATCATAATGGGTTATGATCTATGATTATGGAAGCTATCGATAAAAAGCTAAAAAGTCCAGGCGTGGTGGCGCACGCCTTTAATCCCAGAATTTGGGAGGCGAAGTAGGAGGATCGCTGTGAGTTCGAGGCCACCCTGAGACTACAGGGTTTAGTCTCAGGGATAGTGAGTTCCAGGTCAGCCTGAGCTAGAGCTAGACCCTGCCTCAAAAAACAAATTGTTAGCCGGGCGTGGTGGCGCACGCCTTTAATCCCAGCACTCGGGAGGCAGAGGTAGGAGGATTGAGGCCACCCTGAGACTCCATAGTGAATTCCAGGTCAGCCTGGGCTAGAGTGAGACCCTACCTTGAAAAAAAAAACAAACAACAAATGAGACTAAGATTCCCTGTCCTCAAGAGACCATCGTGTAGGCTGCTGGGAGACTAGGTCACAGACTCGAGATGCCTGGGAAGATTAGAGCTCAGGCCCCTGTTGGGTTTCTTACCGGAAGAGCTCCTCCTTATCACGCCTGTAGAAACGCAGTAAGAGCAGGTGGATGGGTAGGCCGACCAGCCGCCAGCGGGCTTGCAGGGTCCAGTTCTCAGGGTGGCGGGTCAGCTGGAGAACCTCGAGCCGAAGCTGTGCAAAGTAGTTCCAGGCCAGGAAGCGGCACAGGGTTAGCGACAGAATGTACCATGTCCGGCCTCTGAGGAGGGAACAGGACGGAAATTTCAGTTGCAAAACCAGAACACCAAACTGGCTTCTGTCCCAGGAATGGGGAGTTGTGAGGAGCAGCCCAAGGTCTCCCCTCTTCTCCCTCCAAGACACTGCCCTTGCCCCAACTCTCACTTGGTACGCAGGTTCAGGGTCTCGTTGATGAACTCCACGTCTGACGAATAGAGAGAGTAGTCGTGGGAGTGAAGGAAGAGGGCAGGAAGCTAGGAGGAGGAAGCGGCATCAGCTCTGGAATTCACAACCCCCCCACGGCTGTACCCCAAGTCCGCTTCATTCTCCGGGTCATATCTCCCCCCCCCCCGACCCCCCCAGTCTGATGAAAGGTCACCTTCTAACTCCCTTCATCCAAACCAAGGGGACTCTTCCCCAGGAAAATGCTTCCGGCATGGTTCCATGCTGCAGTGCAGGCCAAGGCCCTGGAACCCACTCACCTCTCGCCTCAGTCTTTCATACATGACAGCCAGGTGTTCTTCCATGCTCTGGTCTCCTGACGGGGTGCCAGGGGCAGGGTGGGCAGATCCAGGGGCTTGGAAAGGTATCAAAGCCCCAGGGTAGGGGCAGGGCGCCCCTTCAAACAGGCTCCGAAGCCCATCCAGACAGCCACTGTGCATCTCGGGCCCTGGCCCGTCCTCCCTCTTTCCTGGAGGGACAGCTAGGGCCTGGACCTGAGGGAGAGGAAGTGGGGCCGGCCAGGAAAGAGAGCAGATGGGAGGATGGGGAGGTGGGGGGGACCAGAGAAGAGGAGAAGATGGGGAGGTGGGGGAGGTGGAGTGGGGCCAGAGCAGCGGGAATGGCAGAGTCCGTGAAGAAAGCTGGTCCTAAGGAGACAGAAGGGAGACGAGAATGCGGCTGCTTGAAGTGGGAGGGTGAGAGACAAGCCTGTGCGGTGGAGGATCTCCTTGGGGTTCCAGGCCAGTCACCCCAGGGGCTGGAGAGATGGCTTGGCTCAATGGTTGAGGCCTTGCCTACAAAGCCTAATGACTGGAATTTGATTCCCAGGTGCCCAAAGTGGCACATGCATCTAGAGTTCGTTTGCAGTGGCTAGAGGCCCTGGCACATCCATTCTCTCTCTCTCTCTGCTTGCAAATAAATAATATATATTATTACTTTTTAATTCACCCAAGCTGGGCGCTACTCTTGACAGAAGAGATAGAATCACTGTCCCTACTGAAAGGGTACAGACACCTCCTCTGAATAGTAGAAAGCACCTTTACATTCCACCGTGGGCTGGAGAGATGGCTCAGCAGCAGCTAAAGGCACTTGCCTGCTAGGCCGAGAGGCCCTGGTTCCATTCCCCAGTCCCCGCATAAAGCCAGATGCACAGTGGGGCATGCGTCTGAAGTTTGTTTGCAATAGTAAGAGGCCCTGTTGAGTACGCTCTCTAATGTTTTTAAGTTCATCTTTTTATTTATTTGCAAGCAGAGAGAGAGAGAGAGAGAGAGAGAGGAGACAGAGAGAATGGGAGCACCAGGGCCTCCAGCCGCTGCAAATGAACTCCAGATGCATCATTTTGTGCATCTCATCTGGCTTTACCGGGGTACTGGGAATCAAACCCGGGTCACTAGGCTTTGCAGGAAATTTGCTGAGCCATTTCTCCAGCCCCTAAAATAAAAAAAAATTTAAACAAGATTCCAACGTGTTTCTATTTTTTTTTTGGGGGGGTGATTTCACGAATAAGGTCTGTGTCATGGACGAAGGTGAGGCCACGACTGCGGGGCCAATGTCACGGAATGTAACCGGCATCCAATGCTCCAGGGAGGCGGGAGCTCGACTGTGGAGCCCCCCCCCCACTCTCCTGTCCACGCCGCACGAAGTCGGGCCATTAGGGGGCCGGAGGCGCCCGTGGAGCACCTCGCAACCCTCCCCGGGAGCCCGGCCCTGCCCTTCAAGTCACCTCGGGCACCGGCGCACCCCGAGGCCCGGCCCGCGCCGCCCGCCCCGCCCCCGCCCGGGGGTCTCCCGCCCCCTCCCCGCCGCCCTCACCTGGGGCCGGGCCTGGTAGGCGCGCAGGCACGGGCCAAGGCGTCGGGCGGCCCGCCGGCCCGGGTGGTACATGGCGTCGGGCGGCGCGCCCCGGAGCCGGCTCCGCCAAGGGGAAAGGAGCGGAGCCCGCGCCTGCGCACTGCGCGCCGGCCCCGAGCCGCCTCTGCGCGTGCGCGTGCGCGTGCGCGCGCGGCCCCGGCCCCGCCGCCCGGGAGGGAGAGGGGAGGGTGCGGTGGCGCCGGGTGAAAATCAATCTTTATTGCCGGGGTAGCAGACACGGGAGAAGCGCCGAGCCGAGCAGCCTGCTGAATGAATGAACGAACGCGTGCGTGCGTGCGTGCGTGCGTGCGTGCGTGCCCGGGGGCTGGGGAGACCGACTGCGGCGAGCCGGGTCACCACGGCCGGGTGCTGCGACGCTCCTGCAGGCTTCGAATGAACCTGGCGTTGAGGACGTCGCCGCCCCCCGCGCAGGACGGGGCCGCTGGAGCCCGCGCCCTCCGGGGGTCCCCGGGCCCGTCCTCGGCGGCAGACCTGCCGGGGACAGAGCGGGTTCCAGCGGCCGCGGGCGGGCGGGCGGGCGGGGAGGGAGCCCTTCCTCGGCGACCGCCGCCTCACCTGTCTGCCGCCGGCTCCCGCGGCTTCGGCTCCGGGTTCCCTGCGGAGACACCAGGCGTCGTGGGGAGGCCGAGCCGCCCGCCCGAGCGCGGCTGCCGCGACCCAGACCGAGTGACGCTTACCTGCGCCCGGGGCCGAGGGGCCCGTCCCCTCGTGGCGGCTGTAGCAGCGGCTTTGGGCCACCAGCCCTGGGGGAGTCCCGCTGTAGAAGAAAGGGGGGTGCGGGGAGGAGGCTCAGGATGAGATAGATGGCGGGGAGGAGGAAGAGGAAAGGCCCGGGGTGACCTGCAGCCCACTGTACACCCGGACTCCCAGGCTGGAAGCGGCCCTGGGTCTGCCTTGCTCCTCCCGGTCTGGGTGGCCTGTTTTGGGATCCGATCATGTCTCATAGCCCAAGGAAACCGAGCAGGCCAAGCTTAGGAAGCTAAGAAAGGAGTCTTCGAGAGAACAGATGGTGTTGGACTCTTGATGGAAGGAAGATTGTCCTGAGAGAACACGCTGTGGGGTTGGTGGGCTTACAGCAGGTCAGGGAGGAGGGAGACTCCAGGACCAGTGGGAGGAGGCGAGCAGTGACATCTCGAGATGGATGGGCCAGGGTAAGGGACAGGAGCCACGGGGGAGAGCTGGGGAGTCCTGAGGGTGCGAGAGGGCAGAGAAGCCTCCCTCCACTGGACCCAAGCTCCAGGAGAGCCAGGTCCTGGGGGGGGGGGCAGCTCTCAGAACTGAAGGGGAGGGGGACTGGGGGGAAACAAGGGTGACAAACAAACGAGGCTGACACCTTGGGTTTTTTTTTTTTTCATTGAAAATGTCAGTTTAGAAAACAAAAGAATTCACACTTTATTGAGACAACACTGAGTGGGAAGAAAAGGGGAGGGTGAGTGGGGAAGAGGGAGGTCCTGCTCCCAAGGATTAGAGGGAACACAGAGGAGGGCACCTGATCTACCACAGAGGGTGGAGGGGAAGGGTCTTTCCGTATCCTGGGCATGGAGCAGGGAAGGAGGGTCTTGCTGCAGAGGAAAGAACAGAGGAGGTACAGTGCAAGGGTGGTCCCTCACCTCAAGACAATCGCACAAAACCAATCTATTAGTGTATCTACCAGGGAGGAATGGATGTCAGAGGAGGTTCCAGGATCTATTAGATCCTGAGACCCAGGCTTATCTTCGGAGACACATGGCTAAGAGTGACCTCAGGGCGCTCACTGGGATCTCCTGCCAGGGATAAACTCATTCAGAAAGTCTGGGTCTGGGGGTATGCTTGTGTCCGTGAGCTTCCCACAGAGACCACCAAACCAACATTAGTTTGGAGGTTCCCTGACACAGGGCACATGGAGAGTAAGTTTGGCAATGTTCAGTGGACCCCACGGGTCACCTGCTCACTGAGTAGCTTGCTGAGAGGGCAAGTGAGCAGCACGAAGCCACCGGTGGGCGTTGTGGAGAAACCTGGAAAGCTTTGTTTCCAGGCACAGGAGGCCCGTGGCCTGCCGTGGTGCTCTGGAGTCTCGGGGCTTCTCTAGTCAGTAGGAGCCTGGATGAGCCCAGGACTGGACTGTCTGCAGCATGGTGCTGTTCAGAGGCCAGGCTGGGAAAACAGGGATGCCTTCTTGGCTCAGAAAAGCTACAAAATACTACGCTATTTGGAACCCTAACCATCCAATTGTCCAAGAAAAGGGTAGAAGGAATATTGTGAGTTCCATCAAGTCCCACTGGGCCCTGGAGGATGCAATGGAGGAGTGGGCTGGAGGTCCTCAGGAGAAGGGGGTTTATTGCCCACCCTAGGTTTCCCAGGGGCGCTAGGGGGATGGCTGTCAATATCGACTCTCATCAGAGCGGGGAAGGGAGCTGTGAAAGGGTGTTATGGACAGGAGGAAGGGAAAGGGAAGGGAAGAGAGAAAAACAAGTCAGAGGTGAAGAGGAGGAGAAAAAAGAGATGCCCACTCCTGCCTAGGGGATGGGCTCTTGGGACCCAGGTCTTGGCCTGGGCCCCGAGAGACACTGCCCATCCCGGTAAGCTTTAAACCAAAAGTTCCCAGGCTCTGAAGCCAGAGATTCTCTAAGACTTCCTACTCTTCCACACATTACAACTAGGGTCCCTGGGTTCTACGTAAAGCCTTACTCTCTTTTCCCCAGACTACTCTGCAAATGGGTATTTCTGGCAAGATTTCAGAACTCTCCAACCCACCCATTATCCCATTTCCCATTTCCCTTTGCCACATCTAAGCTTTACAATTCCCGAGGCTCCGGGACCCCCCAACCCCATTACCTGGTACGGCGGCGCTGCACTGGACTGCCCCCGGGGTCTGTGGCCAGGAGGAGGCGGGCTGTGGGATGTGGGGGGCAGAGGCGCAAGGAACGCAGCAACTCCTGCTCTGGCACGAAGGGGCGCAGGGGGCCCCGATCTGGGGAGTTTCCCAGGCTGCTGGAGCGTGGGGGTGGGTGGGCTGGAGGCGTCGCTCTGCGCGGAGCCCTGTTCAGGGGCCAAGGGGGCTCCACGGCTACCTTCAGAACTAGGGGGAGCAAGGCAGAAAGAAGAGACGAGAATTACAAGCAGAATTAGGTAGAAACAAGACATCAGAGTCTGGAGAGCACTGTTCTCCCCTGGGTCCCCACCCACTGGCCCCTCTTACATTCACGGTCACTGGAGGAGTATGGCTTAATGTCTCCTTCTGCCCTCTTGGGTGGCAGCTTCCTTGCTGGTGCTGGAGGAGGAGACACAGGGCAAGGGGAGTTTAGGAGACATACCTGTGCCCCTCCTCCCCGCTTTACCCCCACAGCCCAAACCTGTTCCCTAACAGCGTAGCTCTTTCTGGGTACGTCATCACAGAAGCCGTGCTGTGGCAAAGCCAGCGCACCAAAGAGAGTTCAGGGGGAATGCTGGAGCACTTTGGGGGAGAGCCAGAGGATTAGGCCAAACACAAAAGTTTCAGGAGAAAGACCCAAGGGGAGACTGGGGGCCTGGGAGATGCAGGGAAGGATGGCCAAGGGGAGGTGAGCTCTTACTGTCCGTGAGTGCTGTCAGGCCCCCCTGGGATTCTGGGGCAGTGGAATGGTCCCAGCTGGGCTAGCGAGGACCCTGGGTCCCTCTAGATAAGATGGACAAAGCCCTTGGTTAATTGGGGGTTGCTCTGGAGAGGTGAGGAGAGAGTGAGTGGGGTAGAAACTCTCCTTCCTGTACAAAAAGATTCAGACACAAGTTTTCTTAGATGTAGAACAAATAAAGGAGCAGGAGAAACTGAGGACATCTGCCAAGGGGCTTCATCAAGTGGGACCCAGCACTGCTGAAGATGGGCTCCCCCCATCTTAGGGTCTCCATCATGGATGACAGAGGAGGCCTATCCACGGTGTCCTCACAGCACCCCATTGCCTACACAGGTGCACCATGGGAACCAGAGGCAGGCTTGGATATGGAGGACCTCTCAGTGCCTGGTGCTGGCAGAGGCTGTTCATTGGGGTATGGTTAGTCCTTTCTCTGGCCACAGAGGGGAGTGAGCCAGCCATAAGGCCAGCTCACTAGAGAGGCCCTTCTGGGCAGCAAGCACTGCCCAGCGGGTGAAGGCTGTGCCCCTCGCCCTGAGGAGGCCCCGAGGTGGAGCGATGACAGGCTAAGGCTTGGTTTCCCAGGTCAGTTTCATTGTTTTGATTTGGAGTGTCTCCTTCTAAAACTAACATTTAAACTTTGGACTATCCATGTTACTACTCCACGACTGGACCCACGGGCCTGCCCCTCCCTGGCTGACAGAAGCCCGAGGAACTTCTGAAGGCTCATTTTGAGGGAGGTGACTCGGTCATCAAGCTCTGAGAGTGCAGGGCTGGGGGAGGCAGAGCTGCTGATGGATTCCCAGGCTCTGAGCTCTGGCAAAGGCACGGGAGGGTGACTCTCGGCCTAGCCGGCCCTGCACTACGGTTCTACCCTTTGATGCAGGTGTTACCAGCGGGCACGGGGTCAACCGCAGCAGCGCGAGAGTGTCGAGTTGCCCTCAGAGAGGGAGCAGGGGGCCCTGTGAGGAAGGAAGGGGGTGGCCCTCAGTGGGGGCCAGTAGGACCAACAGCCCACCTCTTTCCTTCCCCTTATCCCAGCTACAAGACCCATTCTAGGAGAGAACTTACGATGCTGATGGGCAAAGAAGCCTTCAAAGATCACAAAGTTGTTCACCTAGAAGAAACAACACACGGGCTGGAGAGATGGCTCAGCGGTTAAGGCACTTGCCTCTAGTGCCTAAGGCCCCAGGTTCAATTCCCCAGGACCCACATATGCCAGACCCACAAGGTAGTGGCCCTGGTTCTCTCTCTCTCTCTCTCTCTCTCTCTCTCTCTCTGCTTGAAAAATAAATAAAATATTAAAAAAAAAGAAACAACACACTGTCCACCTGACCTCACTACATGTATCAGAAAAACCACCAGAGGGCAACAAAAGTCAGTGCATTTCCTGTCCCTGGTGACGTCCAGCCAAACACTCAGACCCTGAAAAGCTGACCTGGAATTCACTCTGGAGTCTCAGGGTGGCCTTGAACTCATGGTGATCCTCCTACCTCTGCCTCCTGAGTGCTGGGATTAAAGGCGTGCGCCACCACGCCTGGCGGGATATGCATTTAAACACCCCAAAATAACACCCTGTATCAACCTAACAAACATTTGGTATTTAGTTATTTATGGCTTTTTTTTTTTTTTGGTTTTTCGAGGCAGGGTCTCGCTCTAGCCCAGGCTGACCTGGAATTCATTATGTAGTCTCAGGGTGGCCTTGAACTCACGGCGATCCTCCTATCTCTGCTTCCAGAGTGCTGAGATTAAAGGTGTACCACAGTGGCCAGGTTCCCAATTCTCTCTTGATGTACTTCCATCTCTAAGTATTGCTTTATTTCTCTGTTCCTCTTTAAATGGCCCATTTCTTTGTAGTACTGGGGCCAGAGAGAGGGCTCAGATGTTAAAGAGCTTATTTGCAGAGCCTGACAGCCTGGGTTCCACTTCCTAGTACCCACAAAGTGGCAGCTCAAGTTTGTATACACTGGAAGGAGGCCCTGGCTCACCCATATTCTCCCTCTCTGTCTGTCTCTTTCTGTCTCAAATAAATAAAATTAGCATTGTGCATGCTAGACACGCTCCCTACTGTGGGCCTATACTGTCATACTCCCTAGTGTGTTAGCTGCCACCCCCAGTTCCTAAACCCACTGCTCCCTCCAGGCTCCTACCCACCATGCACCAGCTCATCGGGATCACTAGTGGCCTCAGGCAGCCGAATCTACTGGCCCTTTCTCCAAGTCCTTTGTTTAGGGACCAGCACTTCGGGACCCAGGAAAGCCCCTGGAAGCGCTTCCTGCTGGCCCTCTAGGTCACCTCACATCTCAGCTCTCATCAGCTTCACCAACTCTCCCTGGTTTCATTTGCTGGTTCCTCCTCTCCTCTGACTCCTTTAAGAGTGCCCAAGGGGGCTGGAGAGATGGCTTAGCGGTTAAGGCACTTGCTTCCAGTGCCTAAGGCCCTGGGTTCAATTCCCCAGGACCCACATAAGCCACACCCACAAGGTGGCGGCCCTGATTCTCTCTCTCTCTCTCTCTGTATCTCTCTGCTTGAAAATGAATAAATAAAATTAATTTTTTAAAAAAATTTAAGGGCTGAAGAGATGGCTTAGCGATTAAGGCATTTGCCTGTAATGCAGAAGGACCAGAGTTCGATTCCCCAGTGCCCATATACAGCCAGATGCACAAGAGGGCACATGTGTCTGGAGTTCATTCGCAGTGGCTTGGAGGCCCTGGTGCACCCACTCTCTCTCTCACTCTCTCTCTCTCTCTAAAAAAAAAAAATTTTTAAAAAAGAGTGCCCAAGGGCCAGGTGTGGTAGCACACGCCTTTAACCCCAGCACTCAGGAGGCAGAGGTAGGAGGATCACCATGAGTTCAAAGCCACCCTGAGACTACAGAGTGAATTCCAGGTCAGCCTGGGCTAGAGCGAGACCCGACCTCGAAAAACAAACAAACAAAAAAGAGTGCCCAAGGGCTTCCATTGACCGCTTCTCAATCAATACTCTTTGGTGACCTCATCCCAAATTCCCCACCCCTGACCCCCTAGTCCTCTTCCAATAGTAGATTTCCAGGCAAGTATTCAACTGTCTACAATCAACCTGGACTTATCAGACTTTTCTAACGATCATATTGAAAATCGACTCCTGGGGCTGGAGAGATGGCCGAGTGCTTAAAGGTAAACTTCCCTGAGAGCCCACATAGCACCTGACAGGTGGCTCATGCATCTGTAACCCCAAAGGGCCTATTTCAGCAAAGGGAGGTGGAGGCCAGGAGAACCCTGGTTCTCATAGGCCAGCAGGACTGGGGGAGGGATCCTGTCTCAAGCAGAAAGTGGAAGGACAGGACAAACCCCCCAAGGTTGTCCTTAGACCTCCACATGTGTGCAGTAGTGTTAGACACATACACACACTTTTATTCTAAGAAAACAGGTGTGGTGGCTCACAATTACAGTTCCCAGCATTCAAAAGGATGAGCTCAATGCCAGCCTGGGTATAGAGTGAGGTTCAGGTCAGACTGCTTTTGGGTTAGTGAGACCCTGCCTCAAAAAAAAAAAAAAAAAAGGTGGGCTGGAGAGATGGCTCATCGGTTAAGGCACTTGCCTCCAGTGCCTAAGGCCCCGGGGTTCAGTTCCCCAGGACCCACATAAGCCAGACCCACAAGGTGGTGGCCCTGGTGCATGCACTCACTCTCTCTCTCTCTCTCTCTCTCTCTCTCTCTCTCTCTCTCTCTCTGCTTGAAAATGAATAAAAAATTATTTTTAAAAAAGGGTGAGAGAAAGGAGAGAAGGAAGAAAATGGACTCTTCAACGGTGTGGTGGGCTCAGGAGGCTGAGGCAGGAGGATTGCTGAGTTCACAGTAGGCAAGCATGGGCTCCATAGTAATTCAAAATCAGTCATCTGGAGTGGGCGAGCTTGTGCCACCACACCCAAAACAATTCCAAACTAACTAAACTGCCTCCTAATATGTTTTCCCCAAACCAATTTATCTATCTTGGTCTAGCCACTGTGGCTTTCCTGTCTGACTTCCCCTCTGGCTCCTCTCCTGCCTGTTCTTTTTTTATTTTATTTTATTTATTCATTTCCAATCAGAGAAATACAGAGAGAGAGAGAGAGAGAGAGAGAGAGAGAGAGAGAGAGAGAGAGAGAGAGAGCAAACCAGGGCTACCACCTTGTGGGTCTGGCATATGTGGGTACTGGGGAATTGAACCCGGGGCCTTAGGCACTGGAGGCAAGTGCCTTTACTCGCTGAGCCATCTCTCCAGCCCCTCCTGCCTGTTCTTAACACAGCAGACAGAGAAGAAAGTCAAGATCACAGCCAGTATGATCTTTTTTACTCAGAGTAAAAGCCAAAGCCTTTACAGTCACTATGCAGCCCTAAATGTTCCTCCTCTACCTCTCACATCTCACCTCCTACCGTGTTTCCCTCATCAAAACTAACTGAGGCCTGGGCCCCCACATGGAACTGGGTTTCATTCCCCACCACATGCTCAAAGTGGCGCCTGTGTCTGGAGTTTGTTTGCAGTGGCTGGAGGCCCTGGCATGCCCATTCTCTCTCTCTCTCTCTCTCTCTCTCTCTCTCTCTCTCTTCTCTCTCTCTCTGCTTACAAATATGTATATAAAGTCAGGCTGGAGCTCAGTGTTTAAGGCGCTTGCCCTCAAAGCCTAAGGACCAGGCTGGGTGTGGTGGCACACGCCTTTAATCCCAGCACTCGGGAGGCAGAGGTAGGAGGGTTACTGAGAGTTCAAGGCCGCCCTGAGACTACATAGTGAATTCCAGGTCAGCCTGGACTAGAGCGAGACCCTACCTTGAAAAACCAAAAAGAGCCTAAGGACCCGGGTTTGATTCCCCGGTACTCACGTAAAGACAGATTAACAAGGTGGCACATGCATCTGGAATTCGTTTGCAGGAGGCCATGACACGCCATTCTCTCTTATTCTCTCTTTCTCCTGTCTGCTTCTCTCTCTCTCTAATAGATAAATAAAACTAAAAAAATTTTTCAAATTAAAAAAAGTCAATGGGGGGCTGGAGAGATGGCTCGGCGGTTAAGGCACTTGCCTCCAGTGCCTAAGGCCCCGGGTTCAATTCCCCAGGACCCAGACCCACAAGGTGGTGGCCCTGGTGCTCTCTCTCTCTCTCTCTCTCTCTCTCTCTCTCTCTCTCTCTCTCTCTGTCTCTGTATCTCTCTGCTTGAAAATGAATAAATAAAATATTAAAAAACTTAACAAAAAAAGAAAATTCAAGTGACAAAAAAGTTATTAAAAAAAAAAAAGTCAATGGGCTGGAGGGGTTAAGGTGCTCGCCTGCAAAGCCTAAAGACCAGAGTTCAATTCCCCAGTACCCACATAAAGCTGGATATACAAAGTGGCCCCATTTTCTCTCTCTCTTTCTCTCTCCTTACAAATAAAAAAAGTTAAAAAAAAAAAGTCAAGAGAGAGCTGGGAAGATTGCTCCGTGGTTAAAGACATTTGCATGCAAAGTCTGCAGGTCTATGCTTAAGCCCCAGTTCCCACATAAAGCCAGGTGCACAAAACGCACATCCATCTGGAGTTTTATTTACAGTGACAAGAGGTGGGCGAAATGGCTCAGAGATTAAAGTGCTTGCTTGCAAATCCTGCTGACCAGGGTTTGAGTCCCCAGTACCCGAATAAAGCTGTATGCACGAAGTGGTGTACATGTCTAGAGTTCATCTGCAGGGGCAAGAGGCTCTGGTACACCCTCTCTTTCTCCCTCCCTGCATCCAAATAAATAAATAAATAAATACATTAATTAATTACTTAATAACTCATACTTTTTACTCAGGTATGGTAGTGCACGCCTTTAATCCCAGCACTTGGGAGGCAGAGGTGGAAAGATTGTCGAGAGTTTGAGGCCACCCTGAGACTATATAGTGAATTCCAGGTCAGCCTGGACTAGAGTGAGACCCCCACCTTGAAAATCCAAAATAATAACAATAATAATATTTTTTTTTAAAGAAGCAAGGGCTGGGGCTGGGGAGGTTGCACAGTTGGCAGAGTGCTGCCTAGCTTGCACAAAGCCTGGATTTAACCTTTTAACACCACATAAACTGGGCAAATGTACTTGGAGGTAGAAGGAAGATCAGAAGTTTAAGGCCTATAAACCGGGCGTGCGTGGTGGCGCACGCCTTTAATCCCAGCACTCGGGAGGCAGAGGTAGGAGGATTGCCGGGAGTTCGAGGCCACCCTGAGACTACATAGTGAATTCCAGGTCAGCCTGGCCTAGAGCGAGACCCTACCTCGAAAAACCAAAAAAAATAAAAATAAAAATAAAAAAGAATAAAAAAAGTTTAAGGCCAGCCTGGGATACATGAGACCCTCTCCACAAAACAACCTGAGGAGAGGGGTGGATATAGTTCAGAGGCAGAACATACACAATGGCTTTGGTTCCCAGCCCCACAGAATAAATGATCACTCAATGCAACCGGGATGCTCCGTAGGCTCTCCCCCGAGCGCATCTAACCTGTGGGACTGTGGTCTCCAGGTTGTAGTGCTTGTTCAGGAACTTCAGCAGCTTCGGTGATGGTCGGTCAATGGCCAGTTGGTGTGGTTCAACTCGTTCCTTCTGTAGAAAACAGGAGACTCAAGGTAGGAGGTGCTGGGGGAGCATGTCAACAGGAAGTCAGGAGTCTGGGAAGGGAACAGAATACTGGGGCAGCAGAGCCTCTGGGAAGGCTTGGAGCAAAGGAGCTTTTTTTTT
>PVHP010028389.1:0-23173 GCA_004024765.1 Zapus hudsonius | reverse complement strand
GGGCACGTGGGGAAACCGCAGGACCTGGAGCTTGAGGATACCTCAGGGACCAGCGCTTGGGGATTACACAGAATCAGTGGGCTGGGGTACCATGGGGAGCTGGGGTTGGAGAAACTGCGGGGGTAGACAGGCGGGGAAAACCACAGGGGTAAGGTCTCAAGGAAGCCTCAGGGTTCGGTGGGCAGAAAGTACCACAGAGGAGGGAAGAAAAAGAAAAGGGAAGAGAAAAATGAGGGAAAAAATAAAATAAAATAAAGGCGTAAACAAGAAAAAAGACTGGCAAAAACCTGAAGGGAGGGGCTGGGCAGATGTGCTGGAGATGTGCAGGCCAGGGGGAGTGGCTCTGTAAGAGCCCAGGTCCCAGGTGGCAGGTCAAAACAAATAAACAAATAAAAAAAAGTAAGCAAGGAAATGGATTAGCAAGGGCCTGGAGGGGCGGGACATATGCTGGAGACCAGGAGGATGGGGGAGGGGTTACATAGGAACAAGCAAAAAAGAAAAGAAGAAAAAAGAGAAAAAAAGAAAAAAAAAGTTGAAAATGAGAGATACTCAAGCGCCCGGGAGGGACAGGATAAACGCGCGGAACACGCAGAGGGAGGGAGCCCGAGGGAAGCCAGCAGAGGCTGAGGAAAAGCCTCTGTCGGCCGGCAGGCTGAGGCTGCTCTGGCCGGGCTTGCCGGTTCTTGACAACTCACTGCCTCCGGCGAGCGCTGGTCCTCGATGGAGGCTTCCACTGGTGAGAATCCTGTGCTGGGAGGTATCTGCAGCTCAGAGCGTGACTGCAGCTTATGTCCACGACCTGGATCCCTGCTGAAAACCCTGACCCTTGTTTCCCGAGGGACGTGGCGTGTCTGCTAGTCAGCCATCTTGAACCGGAAGCCCACTTTCATTGCTTCTAATGATTTTGTTTTAGTTATTGATATCATCCACTTGTAATTTTGGGAGGTTATATGTGTTTAAAAATTTGTCTATTTTTCCAAAATTTTCTGCCTTTTGGAGTATAAATTTGCAAAGTAATATTTAATGGTGTTTTAGAGTTCATTGGCATCTGTTGTAAGAACTCTACTTTTGTAATTTTCTAATTTGTTTAATTAGGATTTTATCTCCTCTTTTTAGCTTTGGAAAGGGTTTATTAATTTTATTTATTTTATGGAAGAATTACATCCTCATTTGATTAATTCTGTGTAGTATTCTATTAGTTGCTATTTCATTAGTTTTTGTCCATTTTTATTATGTCTTGCTGTCTACTGTGGTTGGGGTTAGCTTATTATTGTTTTCTTAAAGTGTTGAGATGGATTATTAGGTTGATCATTTGAAATAGCTTGAATTTCTTGATATGGGTTCATATAGATCTAAGCTTTCCTCTCAGGCCTACCTTGGCTATGTGCTAGAGAACCAGATATATTTTATCTAACATAAGAAATAATATAAGGTTATCAACTATCACTATCTCTCTTCATTATTATGCTCAAAGTCCTATCTAGCACAAAAGTACAAGAAGATATAAAAGAAATAAAAACAGTAAAGGAAGAAGTCAAACTATCCTGTTTACAGATTACATGATTGTTGTAGTTCTCCACATGCCACTGGGATGAATCTCCAAACCAGGCATAATTAGGGGAGGAAAGTATTTATTGAAGTAACAGATCCAGGGGAAGTTCCAAAAATGAAGGAAAAGGCTGGCCCCCTTTCATAAATCCAAGCAGAGAGACAGAGCCAACACCAGCAGCTGAGGGAGGAAGGAAGAGAGGTTCCCTTCCCGTCAAGCTTCCTTATATCTAATCCCCTTCTGGAAGGTCCACCCACTAGGGGAGAAGGGTTTACTCTGGAGAAGGGACCTCCTCTCTTCTCCAAAATCCTAAAAGGATTTTGTCAATCCTTTCTGCAGGCAAACTCAGAGACCCACCCAAGATTACTGTGGATTATTACACAGGACAAGTTGAAAATAAATTTAACCATCACAGTGATTATATTCCAATAAAATATATTAAAAAATATTAACACTCCTAAACGTCCTAAGTACTTTCAATGAAGTTGGTGGATACAAAATCAATACACAGAAATCAGTGGCTTTCATATGCACCAATAATGAATTTGCAGAGAAAAACATTAAGGAAAACATCTTATTCCCAATTATTACCATGAATGTTAAATTTGTAGGAGTAAACCTAACCAAAAGTCTGAAAGATCTCAGTTATGAAAACAATCAAATAGTGTATGAGGAAAAAAAGATGGATAACAAAGGAAGGAGAAAAACAGCCATTTCAACAATTCCCAAGTAACAGCAAAAAATTTAAGGAGTAAAGGACAACAAACCACCACAACAACCTCCAAACTTTTAACTCCCTCACAATGGGACTAGAAAACAAAATAGTAGAAATGACAGAGGAAGAATTTAGTTTCTCCCTTCTAAAAACAATTAAAAACATGTAGACTCTACAGACAGGTAAATGAATGACCTAAAAAATACTCAAGATCTTGACAAGAAAATCTCCAAAGTGAGTGAAAAGTGAGTAACTCTGAGGAAAATTTCAGAAACCTGGAGAAAATAGATAGCAAAGAAATGCTGGAAATTTCAGCGTTACAAATTTTTAAATCTTTAAAAGTTTTTAAGAATCAATGAATTGGGCTGGAGAAATGGCTCAGAAGGTAAAATACTTGTCTGCAAAACCTAAGTACCTGGGTTCTGTTCTCCAGTACCCATGTAAAGGCAGATGTATCTAGAGTTCAATTGCAGTGGGCCCTATATTATAAGCTAAGGGTGGGTCATCTCCTGCCTGGATGTTAAGCATCATCTCCCATCCTGTTGGTTGAATTGGGTTATCCATGGTTCTTGCTGCCTTCTGGAAAATACAAACAGAATTTCCAACACAGAGTAAGATCAGTGTTAAAGGAGACAAGCATTGTTAATTTGGTGAGATTCTAATGACTGTAGCCTCTCTGTTGAACCCTGGTTAGTGGGTTTTCCCATTGGAGCCTGAGTTCTTGGTCTCCATAATAGTTGGATCACAGTTCCTATTAAGGGTTCCTTGCCACTGAGAGGCTCTCTTAGCAATCAGCAAGCTAGTTGATTACCCACCCAGTCAAAGCCACTGTTGCACAGATGTGAACTCTTGACTTGCTGGTTTCTGCTATATATCGGTGTCCTCTGCATTCTCATTACATTGGTCTATATTGAATATCAATGTCCTCCGCTTTCTCCAAATAATGTTGGCCAATTTCCCTTGGCAGCTCATGTAACACTTCATGGGCTACCATCTGGGAGCTGGTTTTCTTTCAGGATAAAACAGGGTCTCCCAGTGTTGTGTGACAACACTCTGTGGTATCTTCAGCAATAGGATCTTATCTCTTGCCTGGGACAGGTATTCAAGATCTTTGGCATAAGCCTGTCTTGTTTCACCATGACTCAGGGAACTTTATGGAAGAGGGGGGGAAAAGATTGTAAGAGCCATGGTGGGGGAGAAAATCCAGAGACATTGCCCCCCTTAATAGCAAAAAGATACACACACAATACAGAGGTATTGCAAAATGCTAAAAATTAAACTACCATATGCCCCATATATACTCTCCTAAGAATATACCCAAAAGTCTCTAAACAGGTTACTATACAGATACTTGTTCAGTCATATCTATTATTGCTTTTTAAAAATATTTTATTTATTCATTTTTTAAGCAGAGAGAGATAAAGGCACAGATATATATATATATATATATATATATATATGTAGAGAGAGAGAGAGAGAGAGAGAGAGAGAGAGAGAGAGAGAGAGCATCAGGGCCACCACCTTGTGGTTCTGGCTTATGTGGGTACTGGGGAATTGAACTGGGGACCTTAGGCACTGGAGACAAGTGCCTTGACCGCTGAGCCATCTCTCTAGCCCTATTATTGCTTTTTAAAAATAACAACAAGGAAATGGAATCAGCCTAGATGGTCATCAATGCATGACTGCATCATGAAAATGTGGCACACACACACACACACACACACACACACACACACACACACACACACACCAACACACCAACACACCATTTAGATATGAGGAAAAATGACATTATAAGATCAGAAAGTAGATGGAACTGGAAAATATTATATTATGTCAGCAGCCCAGGTGCAGAAAGACAAACAGTACATGTTCTCTCATATGTCATCCTAATTTCTGATCTGTTTCTGCATGTTTGTGTGAAAGTGAGAGTGTGTAAATGCTAAGGAGCTGAAAAGGGTCCATCCCAGAGGAAAGATGATGTTTCAAGGAAAAGGGGGAGGGGCATCATTGAACTCAAGTGGTATGAAAGTGAAAGAGAAACTAGTGTGTGGGGAGGCTACAAACTGGGACAGGACTGGGGGTGGGTGTGAGAAGGTGGGGCGATTCAACCATAGCTAAGTAGAACTAAAGAAACGATTACCACAGGTTCTCTCACGTGGAGAAACCTGATTTATACATACATGTATGCATGCAAACATACATGTGTATATACATACATGCATACATACACTCATACATACATGCACATCTGTCTATTGATCTATGGCATGAAGGCAGAAGATGGACAATTTGGAGAAGGACCAATGGGGAGGTAACAGGAGGGTAAAGGGAAGTGGTGGGGAATTTGAGTAAAATACAATGACATTCACATGTGAAAATGTCATGAGGAAACAGGCATTTTGTAAACAATTTAAGGAGTTAAAAAGTTTAAAAAGAAAACAAAATTGAAGTATCAAAACTGTCAAACTAATAACATGGGAATTGATAAAAACTTGAGATTTTTAAAATCTCAAACCCAGTTTCCTCTCCATGTTCCAACAGATAGGAGTAAAGGACATGAGGCGTGCAAATTAATGTGGATACACTGTACTAAAATTTACACCCTGCTCAGGTATAAACTTCAGTCATTTTTCATAACAAGGGACCTGATTCTAAAATTCTCATTGATTTTTTATTATATTCCACTATTTTAGGCATTCTATGAATATTGCTATGAGAATTTGATGTCTTTGCTACATAGCAATTATTTAGGTCCTCAGAAATACATGAATCTTCTATGCTACATGTAATATAATCTCTGCACAAGACGTTTTGATTCCTTCTCTCCTTTTGCATTAAAGTAATTGAAGACTAAATAATTTTCAAAAGATGAAAATTTTGATTGCTGCATTACATTAACTTAGTAATCTAGTAATTATTTGGAAAAAGTAGCCATTTAGAAACTCTGAAAATTGACCTCCAAACACCACTTAACACCTTTTTAAAAAATTTCAATATCTGGTAACAGCCACAGTTTAACCTTATGTTTTAATTTATACAAACTAAGCTTCCAATGAATGCAACAATCTTTTTACAGCACATGATAGAAATTTAATTTTCCCATTACTTGTGTCGTATTATAGAAGCACCCAATTATACAGCCATAGTGTTTTAAGTGTTTTCCAGAAGGCTATAAGTAGTTTGACATTAGCTGAAATTGTTCATCTCAGATTATAACTTTACATTCAATGCTTTTTCCAACAAAAAAATTTACCATGCAAATAAAAAACTAAAAAATGTTATAGTTAGCACATATCATGTCCACATTCTTATGCAATCCTTGAGAATAAACACATTCTGTTGAGTAACTAAGAATGAAATGTAAGTTTGACATTTCAATACTATTCTGTCACATGTAGAAAAATTTTAGCATTCTAGTGTATATTTTATAGTTATTTTTGCAAAATGGTGAAACAAAAAAGGAAAGAAAACAAAAGTTGAGGCTAAAATGCTAATATTATTCCTGAATGGTGAACTGATTCATTGCCCAACTCTGTTCAAATAAAATTATCCCACATAATTAGGGTTACATCTGAATGCTGGTTATTATTCCATTCACATATGAGGATAGATTTATGTTCAGATCCATTTTTTTAAAAAATAGTTCATTTTATCATATGAGTGATATTTTGAAAAGAGTTTCTATGTGATCAGAATTTATTGATTATAGAGACAGTCTAAAAGTTTATGGCAATTAGTATGGTACTACCTCTCAAAAGCCATTTAATTCAAATATTTTCTATATCTGCATTTTCTTCTACTTTTAGTGAAATATATATATATATATATATATATATATATATATATATATATATATATATAGCCAAATAAGCTTAAATGACTGAGCAGCAACGGTTACAACATTACACAGGATGAGCAAACATGTTTGTATTCTTTGTTACTTTCCTCTGCTGCGTGCTTGTGATATCTGACATGAAACAAGATGTCAGTGGAGCACAGTTCCATGGGTAGGTCTGGATCTGTTTTCCATTGCCAATGCTCAGTATTTTCTCCAACATTTCTAATGAAAACTCTCTTGCTTTGAAAACAAAAATCTTTCTCATTCATTTTAGTTCTTAAGTGATAAAATACAATTTTGTTTGTAAATAACACTACGGGTGTCCTGGTTTCCACCATTTTATCTGGCACTTACCATGTTATCCTTATTCTACATATATGAACTAAGTGGTATTATCTTAATGATTGATTTAATAGACCCTGAGTTCAGTAGGAAGTGATTATCTTCTATCTATTCTCATAATAATTCTGATTAAGATTACAAAGTTAAGTCTGTTTCCTGCTGCTTCATTAATGTGTGGTTATATTTGCACCTGGGCTGATGATTTCCAAATTATTTCAAATATAGAACACATGTTGCCAGAATGAAACCTTAATAAACATTCTTCAAATGTTGTATAAGAATACTTTATTAGTTCTATGAATAGCTCCGTTTTACTTCAATTAACTTCATCTATAACTTTAGCTAATTAGTTTCAAAGGAATTGCATTGCCTCTTCAAATCCCTATTCAATCAGAGTTCTCAGCAGCTACCAGGTGGTTGACCCCTCTCTACCTAGGTCCAGGTTGGGCAGGTTCACCACATGACTGCATATCCTGTGACTCTCTCTCTCTCTCTCTCTCTCTCTCTCTCTCTCTCTCTCTCTCTCTCTCTCTCTCTCTCTCTCTCTCTCTCTCTCTCTGCAGTTCTGTTATAGGTGCTACTGGAAAGGTAAATCATTTTAATATCTTATTACATAAGAAAAGGGAATGCAGTATATTTTTGTTGAAACAGTCTAATATGTTTCAGAACAGATGATAGGACATTACTTCATCTAGGAATAAATAGATGAAAGGATTAAAATATGAATGATTTTGAAAGCAAGGGGGAGTAACCAACCATAAAGAGTCAACTTCTCTTCTGGACTTTTTTAGGACCTAGCTGGGTAGAGGAGTCACTGATGCCTGGGTCTCCGTTTTACATCCACTTGGAATCATGGTAATGAAAGGACACAAAAATTGGCTAGACAATCAGGGTTACAGAACTCTAAAGAGATTTTTTTTTCTCCTTGACTAAAATCAGGAAATGTCAGATGCTGGATTTTTTTTCAATCTTCTTACCTGGAAAATTATACCCTCCATACTTTCTAGATTAAATTTACACCATTCCTAGATGAAAGAAATATTGGTCCTTAGCTAAAATTTTTGGAAATATTGGCCCATATTACAGAAACCCAGTCTTTCTTTCCTGGAAACTGTGAAATCTGGTCTTTGTCACATAAACCTATGAAATTGGTCTTTCTCATGTTATAATCTGTGTCACTTCCCATAAACACCCTAATCCAATTTACCTAATGAATCCTCATCCCTGGATACTCCTTCCTATCGTTACAGACAGACAGGAGTCTTTCATTGTTATCAAGCTCTAACAAACTTCTTTTAAAATCTATTATTTCACCCTATAGTGGTCTGGGAATCTGATTGGTCGAATTCGTAAGATAAGAACTCAGTGGCATCTCTATGCCCACCTAAGAGCCCTGATAATGCTCCCACACTCTTAAGGATACTAAAAAGTGCAGTATCAGCTATCAGCATGAAAAGCTATGGAATCATAATCCTGTGTGAAGAGTTTGAGGGTATGTGTTTCACTGGAAATCCAAGCTCATTATGATAACACAAGGTTAGGTTAAGTCAGGAGCAGATTGTTCCTACTGTTGCTTTCAGTTGTGAAAATTCAAATTTACATTTCACAATTCTGTGACAATGAGTGAAAGAAAACAATGAGAGGTAGATCAACAGTAATTTACTGCTGTCAATAATTGAGCTTAATCAAGATTTTTCCTAGTTTATGAATTAGTTTTTGAAAAAAACTAAAGCTCAGCCTCAGTATGTGTTCTGTTGTAACCAAGAATTCTAAAATGAGAGCAGCAGGAATGGTGAAGAATTGAGGGAAATAAAGATAAAACCACATGAGTGAACTAAAGCCTTTCTGTTGAATGGCTTCAATTACACAGAAGGGGACATTTGTTCAATGAGGATACTTCATTTTTAGCCCATGGGGAAAGGGTATAAATGGATATGGATCTGTATTTGGTTATATTATTGAATGACTAAGACAAAGGTTTTATTTCATTTTTTTAGTTTAGCTTCATTCATAGAAAAGAGTTATTAAATACATGTTTAATCTTTTTCCCTTAAAGAAAATATAAAGATGCATACACATAATTGATACTGAATTCCAAGGTTGTATTTCTTTTTGAGACATGGTATGATTGTTTCATAGTTAATATCCTAAGGATTAAGATGCCACAAGTGTTGTGCTTCTAAGCTGGGCAACAACCACACTGAAGTGCCCCCGAATTCTTTCAGATATTGACACTGAAAGAAATAATGAAGGTATTTAGGTATCTTTTAAGAAGGGGATTTGGTGAAAGTCTATTTGCCAACATATTCCTAACTAGAAACATTAAGATCTATAGATATAAGACTTTTTCCAGAAATGGCAAATATGCCTGTGACTTAATTGCCAGTAGCAAAGGAAAACACTAACCTATTTAATGAAATGTATTCTCCATAACTTGGAACTGTCAAATTCTCCATAGTATTGAAGCTTAGGACAATTATGAGGAAATTTAGTAAACAAATCATTTTACAAAAGGCTTGAAATTTCTAATAAAATAATTTATTTTTAAGGAAAAAATAATACTAATAAAATAATTAGGTGAAATTAATTAAAATTATATATAAATGTATATATTGTTATCTAAGGCCAAAACAATACAAGATAGACATTTGTATTACTAGAAAATAAAATTACTATATTAAAAAACAGAGTATAACAAGTAGAAAAGAATGATCAAAAAACAAAGAATTAAATATACAGAAATCTTCAAAGTTGTAATTGTAATAAGAATGAAAAAAAAGTCTTGCCTTTTTGGTATGGAATGCTCTGTCATAAATGAAGGCAAAGAGAATCATTCAATTCCTACTATGATTTCATCTTCAGTCAACAAGAGAATGATTTTCCATCTTAAAACGACAAACCAAAAAAGTGTAAGAGTGAAATGATACCCATGAAATCAAGAAAATAATAAAAGAACCCTTAGGTACTTTATGTTACTTCAAAAATCTTGGTCTAAAAAATTTTATCCAGTACAAAGAGATTGTAAGTGTTCTTACAAAGCTATTACCAATCTTGCAAAAAATCTTCTATCATAAGTAGCACAGTAAGAAATGATACCCTGTCAATTCTACATAGAACAGAGATTGATTTATTAAAATCATGGTTTAATGAAGTCAACAATGATCTCTAGAAATTATAGTCAATTATTAAATGTGAAATTTGTGAATTTATATAAAACAAAATATGAAAAATAGGGTCTAGCACAGCTATATTAAGAAATTATTTTGTTTATCTAAGAGCTGCTGCTCATATAAAAATGAATATTTTTACAGGCAAAAGAATATGTTTAATAATATGATTTTGCATAATCTGACAGAGGAATGCTCAACATTGGTTGGTTGATTTTGGTTGAAGAGCATTCTGTCACAACTGAAAGATTCTCAGCTAGTAAACTAGGGAAATGTTTACCAGGTACTCTCCAAACACCTCCCTTATAGCATAAGACAGTATCACTGTCTTCTACAAATTCCCAGTCTAATAAAGAAGAGGTTCGAGTTGTCAGGATGCTACTGTCAGGATATCATAACACTGAGCACTGATGTGGAAAAGCACATCAAATATGCAGGTAGGGATACATAATGGGTGTTAGAGTCAGCTCCAAGCTGCTGGGAAGAACATCTAACCAGACACAGTATATGAATGGAAGTGGTTTATTTTAGTTTACAGATCCAGAGGTTGTGTCTTCAATGGCAGAAGAAGTTGGTTTCCTTTCACCAATCAAATCATAGAAGAACTACCCCCCCCCCAAAAAAAAAACAGCCAGCAAACAGCAAAAACTGGCAAGCAAGCATGCACAGCAAAAGCTCAAACTGCTCTCTCCAAACATTTGGGCTAGAAATCAGATTGACATTGACATACCTCCTGTAACAGGATTCTGCCCACTAGGGGCTGAAGTTGCAAACTCAATTTTAATAAAATGCCTGAGTCTCTGGGCCATACATTTACTTTATCACATTCAAAGTACCACATTCCTCCTCTATAGACACCATCTTCCACTGCAAATTGCATTCAGTCCAACTTCAAAGGACCCATAAGCCTAACCAATTTTAAGAGGGTTCCAGAGTCTCAAATCTCATCTGAGATTTGATTGTCTCTTAACTGTGAGACCTGTAAAGTCAAAACACGTTACATTCTTTCTACATAACAATGGTGAAGAGTAAACATTTCTATTACTATAAGGTATAACAAGGAGAGATTGGACCAATACAAAAAACAATAACCATCAGATAAACATCAAACATCTTCAGACATCAATAAACAATGATGATGACATTCTCTGTAATTTTCATTCCCACTCTTCCAGCAGGGCTGAGTAGCCAGGATAAAACTTTCAGCCTGAGTCACTAGCACTCCCTGCTATCCCTTGGCCAGTCCTGGAATAAATAACCAAAATATATTCAGGTCTCCACTGCAAACCATGTTCCATCCTCAGCTCATACCCTGGCTTTTTGGGCCTGAGATACAGGAATATGTTCATGTGTTCAGGCTGAGTCTCAGCAGTGGCTCTTTGGTAGTTTGAATAATGATGTCCCCCAATAGAATTTATTATAATTGTGTTTATTAAATTATTAATTGTCTCCAGGCTTCTGGCTGGAGGAAATGTCACTTTGGCCTTCTGGGGACTGGCCCTTTCTAATTTGGATGCAAAATACTAGAGATAGATATGCAAAAGTAAAGCCAGAACCCAGTCTGGCAGTTCTGCATTTTTGTGAATTACAGTGTGACATTATGCTTGATTGTTTGCTTGCTTCTGGAGGTGCTGTTTCTCTCTCTGCTTGCTTCTGTAAAAGGGGGCCAGCCCTTTTTCCTTAACTTCCCCTGGATCTGTTAGTTTCAATAAATACTTTCCTCCCCAAATTGTGCCTAGTTTGGAGATTCATCCCAGCAGTGTGTATCTGACTATGACAGGCTCCTATTCAACTTCAGGCAATGGTCTCACTGGCCACACAGGAAATTGCACAGCATCCCATGCTGTATCTCAGCAGTTTCTCCTAGAATGATGTGTGATTCAGGACCAGATTCCAAAACCAATACCAGGTGTGCAATGGCTCAGCCATTGTCAATTCAGAGAGAAATAAATCTCAACTTTGAGCCTTTGGAATTCTTCCTTTCAGTCATCTCCTTTCAAAAGAGATTGCATTCCTACTCATTCCTCAATAGACAACAATCTAAGGCATCTTTTCCATTGTTTCAATGTAAAATAGTTGGCCCACTTTTAATGGTGGTAATCTGTTTAATAACAGCAGCCTTAGCAAATGAAATCAGTATGTTTCAGTAGCCAGCAAGAACCTTGGGCAACCCATTCCCACCAACAGGACCTGAGATGTTGCCTGTCACCCAGGCAGGAGATGAACCACCCCTAATTTACAATGGAGAGTCCAAATGAAACTAAGAGGAAGTGGTGGGATGAGCAAGAGACCTACTTCCACAGCAAGTCAGATAACCTGGGAAAGGATAATGGAGACAGACATTGAGGATAACCAGCATACTCCAAAGCAGAAATCCAGAGACTGCTAAGAACTCAACAGTTAAACAGACCTAAAATGCACCCACAATGACTCCCGGATTTGAGTAGAAGAGGGGGTGGAAAGATTATCAGAGCCATGGTGGGGTAGAATACCCAGAGCTATCACCCCCCCGAGAATAAATACACAAAGAAAACAGAAAAAGAAAACTGGCTACCTCTTGTATAATCCATAACTCCCTATTCCAAGGACTGGTCCAGCAAGCCCACTAATGAGGGCCCCCAGCAGGTTGGGGACAGGGAAGAGGGAAATGGGATGCCCTCATAAGGTTTGCTCATGCAATGTATTTAATTACTAACAATAAATATGGCAAAAATAAATAAATAAAATTGAATAAGAAAAAGGAAAAAAAGAAATTTGAGGTAATTCCAGCAAAAACTAAAAATACATCAGAAATGATCTTCAGTGAGGCTGAATTAGATGTCTGACAAATAATTCAAAAGAATGATTTTAACTGTGCTCAAAGGAATCAAAGAAGAAAACAAACTCCAGGAGAACATAAGAAACAACTTAAGGAAATAAGGAGATTGATACAAGATATGAGTAAGGAAATAGAAATAATAAAGAAATTCCAATCAGAATTGCTAGAATTGAAAGACACAATCAAATGCAAAAGTCAAATACAAAACTTAAAGAATACTGAAAACTGAAAGAAATGGATCATGTCCTTGATGAATATGACCTACCAAAATTAAACCAAGCTGATATAAACCATTTAAACAGACCTAACAGATCGAAGCAGTTATAAAAAAAAAAATCTCCCTACTAAAAAAGAATCAAAAACAACAAAAGAAAGAACTCCAAGCCCATATGGATTTAACGGAATTCTACCAGACATTCAGACATTCACTAAAGAACTAACACCAATGCTTCCCAAAACAGAGAAGGAAGAAATACTACCAAACTCTTTTTTTAATATTTTATTTATTCATTTTCAATCAGAAAGAGAGAGAGAGAGAGAGAGACAGAGAGAGAGAGAGACAGAGAGAGAGAGAGAGAGAGAGAGAGAGAGCACCAGGGCCACCATCTTGTGGGTCTGGCTTATGTGGGTACTAGGGAATTGAACTCGGGGCCTTAGGCACTGGAGGCAAGTGCCTTAACCGCTGAGCCATCTCTCCAGCTCATACCAAACTCTTTTGAGAGTGCTATCATAACCCTGATACCAAAACCAGACAAATACAGATCAGAAAGAAAAAAAAAAGATAATTACAGACCATTCTCCCTGTTGAACATAGATGCAAAAATTCTCAACAAAATACTGGCAAACAGAATACGTTATCATCAAAAAGTCATTCACCCGAACCAGGTAGGTTTTATCCCAGAGATACAGGGATGGTTCAACACATGAAATTAAAAATGTAATGCGCTGTATAAATGGACTAAAGGACAAAAATCACATGATAGTTTCAATATATTCAGAAAAGGCATATGACAAAATTCAACATTACTTCATCATAAATGTCCTAAAAATGTGGAAATAGAAGGAATGTATCTCAACCTAATAAATACTGTTTATGACAAACCTATAGCCAACATCATAATAAATAAGGAAAAACTTGAATATATAGAGTAAATTCAGGAAAAAAACAAGGGTGATCACTGTATCCCCTTTTATTTAATATAATAATAGAAGTCTTAGCTATAGCAATAAAGCAAGACACACAAATAAAAGGGGTACAATTCAGAAAGGAAGTGATCAAATTATTATTATTTGAGGATGATATAATTCTATAGATAAGGGATCCTAATGATTATATCAACAAACTGTTAGAGCTGATAAACACTTTTAGCAAATTAGCAGTGTTACAGAAATTCCCCATGACAAAGAGACAAAGTTGTGACAGCAAGAGGAGAGTGGAGTGTCATTTATTATTATTATTATTATTATTATTATTATTATTATTATTATTATTATTATAAATTTAGGAATTTACACTGGCTGGACAAGCATAGATAAGGCATTGACCCCAAACACCATTTGACAAGGGGTTTTATAGCTGGGTCCAGAGCCATGTATGTATGTGACATCACATATGCAAATTAAATCAGTTATGGCACAAGAGAGCTCAAAATTTAAAATGGGTTCTGGAGAAATGCAGGTAAGCCTCTCTTCTCACTTTCTCCCCTAGCTTCCCCTCTTGACCAAGGCTTGCAGAATTCATAGCCCAAATGGCAAGGCCAGTTAACAAAAGCAAATTAAGTCACAAGTTGCACTTGGTTTACAATTGTTTTAGAAAGTATCAATAGATAGCCCCCATAGACATAAATAATGGAGTGACAGCAAGCATTCCCAGTCCTCTCTTATCTTGTCCTAAGCTTGTGTTCACAGACCTCAAACAGTTGCTATTTCTGTCCCTATAATCTTCCAATTTTGAGTAAAATTCCTTCAGTAGTGTTTTTATTTATATTAGCAATATCCTAATCTTCCATTACAGCAGGGTTCAAAATCAACACACAGAAATCACATAGCCTTCCTATGTACTAAAAACAAACAGACAGAGGATGATATCAAGAAACACTACCATTCACAACTGCCTTGAACAAAATAATGAACCTCAGAATAAACCTAACCAAGGAAGTGAAGGATCTCTACAATGTAAACTTTAAAACATTCAAGAGAGAAATTGCAGAAGACACTAGGAAATGGAAAGACATCCCAAGTTCTTGGATTGGAAGAATAAATATGGTGAAAATGTCAATCTTACTAAAAGCAATCTACACACTTAATATAATCCCCATCAAAATTCCAATGGTATTCTTCAATGAAATAGGAAAAAAAATTCCTAAAATTTATTTGGAATCACAAAATAACCTTGAATAGCCAAAACAATCCAAGGTAACAAAAATAAGGCTAGTGGTATCACCATATCTGATATTAAGATATATTATAGAGCCATAGTAACTAAAACAGCATAGTACTGACACAAAAAGAGACAGATAGATCAAAGGAATAGAATGGAAAACCCTGATGCAAATCCAGATAGTTACAGCCATCTGACTTTTGACAAAACGTTCAAAAGTAGTCACTGGAGAAAAGATAGCCTCTTTAACAAATGGTGCTGGGAAAACTGGATATCTATATGTAGAAGGATAAAAATGGATACTTATCTGATTATAACCCCAGTTGCTCAGGAAGTAAAATCACTAATCAACAATTGGGACATTGTGAAATTAAAAAGGTTTTGAACAGCAAAAGACACTGTGAACAGAGCAAAGAGGCAACCTACCCAATGGGAGAAAATCTTTGCCAGCTATACATCTGAGAGTATTAATATCCAGGATCTACAAAGAACTCAAAAACCTAGGCCAAAGATCCAGAGTTACTGAAGATCTCAACAACAAAGCAGACTCAGAACTATGACTCAGGGAACTGAGCAGAAGAGGGGGAAGATAGAATGTAAGAGCCATGGTGGGGGAGACTATCCAGATACATCACCCCCCCCCAGCAACAATATACAAGGGGGAAGAATAAAAAAAACAAGGACAAAGTGGCTATCTCTGATGCAGTTCATACCCCCTATTCTATGGACAGATTCAGAATGTGCACCAAGGAAGTACCCCAGTGGGTAGGGGACAGAAAGGAGGGAAACAGGGACACATTCATAAGATTTGCTCATACAATATATAAACATATTCAGAATAAAGATATTTAAAAATAAAACAAACAAAAAGAAATCGAACAACTCAATCAAAACAACAGGCTATGGAACTGAATAGAGAGTTCTCAAAAGAAGAAATACAAATGGCTTATAAATATCTAAAAACTGTTGTACCTCATTAGCAATCAGGGAAATGCAAATTAAAACTACTTTGAGATTCCATCTCACTCCTGTCACAATGGCTACCATCAAGAAAATAAATGACAATAAATGCTGGTAAGGATGGGCAAAAATAGGAACCCTTCTACACTGTGGTTGGGAATGTAAACTGGTACAACCATTGAGGAAAACAGTGTGGAGGTTCCTGTGATAGCTGAAAATTGATTCACCATAAGACCCAGCTGTACCACTCCTTGGTATATATCCTAAGGACTCTCTAGTCACTACCCTAGAGATACTTACTCAACCATGTTTTATTTCTGGTTCTATTTACAATAGTTAGGAAATGGAGCAACCAAATGTCCCTAAAGTGATGAGTGGATAATGAAGATGTGGTTCATTTGGACAATGCTGTGCTACTCAACAGTGAAGAAAAATGAAATTAGGAAATTTACAGGGAAATAGATCTGGAAAGGATCATTCTAAGTGAGGTAATGCAGGCCCAGAAAGCCGCATGCCCTCCCTCATAAAATGTCACACCCAGTAACTATAGGTCATTACTAGAAAAACTTTAGTGCCAGGGATGGGATACCTCCTAGTGAGTTGTTGCAAGGGAGGTTCTGAAGCCCTCCCCCCCCCAAAAAAAAAAAACTTTATAGGCTATTTCAAAGGCTCTTTCTTGTTTGCCCACCAGAATAAGATGGTAAGACCCTTTTGCTAAAGACCACATATATTTGGGCTGCAGGCCACTGACTAATCAAGCTGGACCTGAGCTGGAAACCTCCACCCTGTTAATCAGCTGAATGAATGAAAGCTGGAAAAGCTATGGCTGCATGCAGCCCTGTGAGAGACAGAAGTAATCAATGGTGGTGAACAGCAGTGGACCTTGCAAGACTTAAAATGAGCGAGCCAGGCCAAATGTACCAACTGGGGCAATAGTGGCATGCCTATTGTTGGGGAAACAAATTTGTCTCTAATTGGACTGGAGGCTCGCTCCACAGGAAGGAAACCAATCCTGGTACTGAACATCTGTCCAAAGCCTAGGGAAGTAATGTCTGCAATTGTCTGGCTAAAATAAATATAGTATGCCCACCAAACTCCTTATATGCACATAAAAATGAGCATACCTATAAAACAATGCTTCTCTCACTTTTGGCTAGAGAAGCTTCTCTTTTTAAGTGGGCAGTGACCACTGGGATAACTCAAAAGACACCATAGTGCTGAGACAAAGTGACAATGGAGAGTTCAGCACTTGGACATCTCTATCACACCTTTCTAAGTTCAGGGTCCATTGAGGAAGAGGTGGTGGAAAGATTTTAAGAGCCAAAGGAAGGATAGGACTGCTTTCAATGCAAACTTCCAGACACAAAATGGCCTTGTTATTCATGACTTCACAATGCTGGATAATACCTATGAAAAATGGGAGGAAAAGATGATGACACTGAAACAAAACAAACCAGACTAATTGAGAGGGGGAAGAGATAAGAGGGAGGGTGGGGAGGGAATCACAGTGGGTTATGGTCTGTAATTATGGAAGCTATCAATAAAATTTTTGGAAAAGAATGCTGAGTTGCAGGTATAAGGTACTAGACAAAACAATAGTTTTAAAGAAAGGAAGCAATTACAAAAGAAGGAATTAGATTTGAGGTTTATGTGATTGGAGGTATGTTAAATGTTGAAGTGTGATGCAGCTTTACTCCCATTTGATAAGGCAGCAACAGGATACACGATACACATAGAGAGAGATAGAGAGAGAGACAGAGACAGAGACAGAGAGACCGAGAGAGAGACAGAGAGAGAGAGAGAGAGAGAGAGAGAGAGAGAGAGAGAGAGGAAACCAGTCAACCATGCACATTGACCTTCCATTACCAGCCTTCAGAACCATGAAACAATGTTCATATTAGGTCAATAAATCAATAGGAGTTTGTTAAGGCAAGTGCTAAAAAATCAAGACAAGATGAATAGGAAATGAAAAGTCATGGGAAATGATGGAGTAAACCTGTTATCATTAAAGCTAGGTTTCTTGGTGTGTGATTTCTTGAAGGACTAAGACAAGAATATATTTCTTGTGAATATCGGAGAGATTTGCTTTACTTACCCTAAAATATGAGATAACTGAGATGTGTTTTATGACTGGTAGTGAAACACCTAGAGATTAGAGAAGACTTGGATAAAGAAATACATGTGTTAGAGCATGACTAAGTACACATATAATATATAGACATTTTTGTAGATAGTGATATTTGCTTTAGGAAATAGATTTGATTACAAAAAATGATGGCAGAGAAGTAATGAGAGTAGGTGTAATATCTTTAAAGAAGTCATTATATGACTTAACAACAAGCCAAAGAGACTCAGACATGGTTATGCAGAAAAAAAAATTATACCTGAAAGAGAATGGTAAAATAGAAGTCAAAACAGAATTGGTTTTCAAATCAGAGGCTACTATATAGAAAATAATGCTGAAATTGAGCAAAACATGAAGAATTTGTGTGATTTAACTATATGAAAACTGAGGATCATTAGTAATGCTGAAATGGAATTTTGCAGGCCAGAATGGAGTCTGTTGAGAAATGAGAGGGAAGTGAGGAAGTAAAGGGGATGTTATAGAGAGATTTAAAATAAAGATTCCTAGCTCTCATGACTGGAGCAGCAATATCCATGGCTGAACCAGTATCTCTATAGTATAGAGTTTTTAGGTTTATGCCCAGGAGTGAGTTGTACAGCTGGGTGAAATGGTAACATTATTTTTAGATTTTTGAGGATCTTTTCTACTGATTTCCTTAGTGACTCTACAAGTTTGCACTTCACCAACAAGGGATGAGGGTCACTCTTTCCCTACACCCTTGACAGCACGGAATCAACCCAAATGGCAAGAAACATGAATGGATAATGAAGCTGTGGTACTTATATGCAACAAAATTCTACCTAGTAGTAAGACAAAAAAATGCAGGAAAATGGATGGACTTAGAAAAAAATCATAAGCAAGGTAACTAAGGCTCAGAAAGGCAAAAGCCACACCTTTTCTCTCATATACTGATCCTAACATGGAATAATTTTAAAAATATCTTTATTATCCTTAATTAGATGCATTTTATGAGCAAATTTTATGATGGTACACACATTTTCCTCCTCCAGGTCCCCAACCCATTGGGAGCCCTCCTTGGTAGGTGTACTGGTACTAGATCAGTCCATAGGGTAGGTCATGAAGGAGGTAGCCAGGATTCCCCCCCCCAATTTGTTTGTTGTTGCTGAGGGGGGCAATATCTCTGGAAATCTTCCCCCACCATGGATCATGCAATCTTTTTGCCCCCACTTCCACTTAGTTCCCTGAGTCATGGTGAGTCTTAAGTCACCTTTGTTGTTGAGATCTTAATTGCCTCTGTACTTCTGCTTTGGGTTGTGTGGGCTCTCCTTGGTGTTTGTTTCATGGACCTATCCTGGGTTAATTGACTTACTTTGGTGATAAGTCTCTTGTTTATCACACCACTTTCTCAGACGGTCCTTTGGGGCCTACATGATAGGTAGGCCCTGAGTGGTTCATCTCTTGCCGGGATGGCCACCATTATCCTGTGTCTTGTTGGTGGAGTTGGATTGACCACCGGTGTCTCCTTGCCTTCAGAAATATAAAAACAAAATCTCCATTGGAGAGTGAGATCAGTATAGGTTAAATGAGATATGCATTGCTAATTTGGCAAGATTCTATAGGGAGTAGCCTCTCTGTAGCTCTCTGGTAGTGGGAATTTCCCCTTGGAGCCCAGGTATTTGGTCCCTATAGGATTATGCCCTGGATCCCAATTCCATTTAAGGGTTCTTTCGATCTCTTGGCCAGTTTGAAAACTGTTGAATAGCCCCTAGGTTTTGTTGTCACTATTGCACAAATGATCACTTCTTGCTGATCTTTCCCAAAAAGCAGAGTATTCAACATTCTTGTGACACCCATATGAATTTTACATCAGAGGTCTTTGCTTACTCCAAATATCATTGACCAATTTCCTCTGGCAGCTCATATAAAACCTTCTAGCACTACATATGTTACCATTTGGCAACTGGTTGCCGTTCTGGATCTCGCAGGGTCTCTTGGTGTTGTGTGATGATTTTCTGTGATTTCTTCTGCATTAACATTTTACTTTTGGCCTGGGGCCAGTATTCAAGAGCTTTGATGGAAGCCTGTCTCGATTTGGGGACCTCCTGGGTCTTTTTTATCAACAGCTCAGCGGGAAGGAACCAATAACTGGGTCAGGGAGTTGCAGGTCTGATTGATTTTTCAAGGGGTTTGGCTTCTTCCCATTCTATTCATAGCCCCTCTTACGAGGCTATG
Source organism: Zapus hudsonius (assembly GCA_004024765.1). NCBI lineage: Eukaryota > Metazoa > Chordata > Mammalia > Rodentia > Dipodidae > Zapus > Zapus hudsonius. Next base: position 3,083 of record PVHP010028389.1, on the reverse strand, counting down.
CCCACATATTCCTCAAGAGTTTACTGTATGAAAGTAAGGATTTTGTGGTTTCAATTCATTATTGGTTAAGCTTATTTTATAGGTTACCCACCCTCACTTTCCTCCCTGCAGCATTCCTTCCATCCCCCTTTACAGTCTCTCATTTCATCTGTTAGGTTTGCTTAGAGTTTAAGCTTAACCTGTTTAGTAATAGCATATGAGGGAGAATATGCAGTGTTTGACTTTGATTCTATGAGTTGGCTAAGTATGATCTACTCCAAGTCCATCCACTTTTCTTTAAATTTCATTATGTCATTTTTCCTTTCAGCTGAGTCAAATTCCATTGTGTAAATGTACCACAACTTTGATATCCATTCCTCCAGAGATGGGCATTTGGGTTGATTCCAATTCTTAGCTATTATGAAGTGAGCTACAATAAACATGGTTGAGCAAATGTCCCTGTGCTGAGGCATGAAATCTTTTTTTTTTCTTTATTGTCCATAATGAGTTACATTGTTTAGTGGGCCAACCATGAGTTGTTATCCCCAATTCCCCGTTGCCCCCCTTCCCCATCCCCAGTCAGCTGGATATCCTCTTCCGTGGGCCATCTGTATCAGTCTTTGTGGTAGGGGACCATGGATAGCTCATTCTTCAGCAGGGCTCTCATGACCCAAATGTGTTGTTACTGAGGGTTGCCAAGTCTCTGATATTCTCCCCCACCACAGCTCTCACAATCTTTCCGTGAGGCATGAAATCTTGAGGGTAGATGCCTAGTAGAGGAATAGCTGGGTCCAATGGTAACTCTGTATCCATTCTATTCAGGAGTCTCCACACAACTTTCTATAGTGGTTAAACGAGTTTGCAATCCCTCCAGAAGCGAATGAGGATTCCCTTTTTTCCTGGCAACCTGGCCAAAATCTATTGTTGTTTGATTTTTTAATGATTGCATTCTGACTGAAGTAAGGTAGAATATCATTGTAGTTTTGATTTACATTTCCCTAATGATTAATAATGATGAGCACTTTCTTAAATGAGAATTGGCCATTTGTGTTTCCTCACTGTGAATTCTCTGTTGAGATCAATATCCCATTCTGTGAGGCTGTTTAATTTTTTAAATCATTATTTTAGTTCTTTAAAAGTTCTAGATATTAGACCTCTGCCTGTGTTATAGCTGGGAAAAATTATCTCGCAGTGGTCAATTGGCTCTGATATGGTATGTTTGTCTGTACAGAAGCATGTAAGCTTGATGAGATTCCATTGGTTAAGTGATTGTTGTACTTCTGGGGATACTGGAAGTTTGCTCAGGAAATTATTCCCTACTCCTATCTCGTGGATAGTTCCTCCTATTTTTTTCTTCCAGGGTTTTCAGGATTTCAGGTCTTATGTTGAGCTCTCTGAACCATTTGGAGTTTATTTTTGTGCATGGTGAGAGAAATGGGTCTATTTTAATTTTTTACAAGTATTTATGCAATTTATCTAGCACCATTTGTAGATGCTATCTTTAGGTCAACGCACATTGTTGGCACCTTTGTCAAAGATCAAGTAACTACAGTTACTCAAACTAGGAGCAGTGTCTTCAATTTTGTTCCATTGGGCTTTCTCTGCCTGTTTTTATGCTAGTACCATGCTGTTTTTGTTACTATGGCTTTATAGTATGTCTTAGATCAGGAATGGTGATACCTCCTGAGGAAGTTTTTTTTTTTTTTTTTTTTTTTTTTAACTAAGCATAGATCTGACTATCTAAGGCCTTTTGCCATTCCAAATAAATTTTGAGATTAATTTTTGTTTTTCTGTAAAAAATAAAGCTGAGATTTTAATGGCATTGCATTGAATCTGCATTGAATCTGTATATTGCATTTGGAAGGACTGCTATTTTTACTATATTAATTCTACCTATCCGGAAGCATGGAATATCTTTCCATCTTTTCACATCTTCATCTATTTCCTTCTTGAGTGTTTTAATGTTTTCATTATACAAGTCTTTCACATTCTTGGTTAGTGATATTCCAAGGTGTTTGATTTTTTTTATTTTTTTTATTTTTATTTTTATTTTTTATTTTTAGCTTTTGAAAACGGGACAGTCTCTCTGATGTCTTTTTCTGTATGTATATCATCTGCATACAGGAAGGCTACTGATTTTTGTGTGTTAATTTGTATCCTGCCACTTAGCTGAAGGATTATATCACTGTCAGGAGTTTACTGATATTATTCTTTGGGTCTGTTGTCTGTTATATATAGGATCATGTCATCTTCGAAAAGGAAGAGTTTTACTTCTTCCTTTCCAATTTGAGTCCCTTTTATGTCTTTCTCCTGTTTTACTGCTTGGGCCAGAAATTCAAGCACTATGTTGAAGAGCAGTGGTGAGAGTAGACACCCCTGTCTTGTTCCTGATTCAAGTGGGAATTCCTTTAGTCTTTCCTCATTGAGTATTGTATTAGTCAGGGTTCTCTAGAGGAAACAGAGTTGAGAGAATAGATTATAATGAAAGGGAATTTATTGGGATAGCTTATGACAGTCCAATAGTAGCAGTCTGTAGGCCTACAGGTAAGGAACCAGTAGCTGTTCGGTCCACATAGATGGATGTCTCGGCAGTCCCAATCTAGCTCAGAAGGCCTGATGAATCCCTGGGGAGCGGCTGCTCTTCAGTCCGATGTGTGAGGCCAAGGAAACTGGATTCTGATGTCCAGGAAGGGTAGGAGAGCAGGATGCCAGTGGAAGTCACGAACAAGCGCCGGCAGCTGGGGGAGGAAGGAAAAGCATCTCCTTCCCCCTAAGCTTCCTTATATTAGTCTCCTTCTGGAAGGCCCACTCAGGATTACTATGGATTAGCTCAAATTGACAAATTTAACTATCACAAGTCTTCTTAAAAATCCCAAAAGGAGCTCTTCTTGGGTCCAATCCCAATAAATAAATGATTTTCAGGTCTTTTCCCATGGACACTTCCATATCATCAAACCAGGAGCATGAATCTCCAACAGTCCTTCCTTATTCCAGTTCCTAACCCTGCCAGATATAACCCTTATGGGCTTTGCCACTTATAACACTCTGACTCAGCTCATAAACAGGATTATCTTTGAATTGCAACATTTTGAGGTTATGAGGGA
>PVHP010028388.1:0-23159 GCA_004024765.1 Zapus hudsonius | reverse complement strand
CTCTCTCTCTCTCTCTCTCTCTCTCTCTCTCTCTCTCTCTCTCTCTCTCTGCTTGCAAATAAATCAATACAAATATTTTTTTCAAATAACATCTATATTTCCCCCACACATCTTTTTTTTTTTAAAAAAAGACAGGTCTTTTGGGTGTGTAGGTGTGTGTGTGCATGTGTGTGTGTATGTGTGTATGCATGTTTGCAGGTAAGTGTTCGTGTGTAGATATGTGTGTATGTGTTTATGTATGTTTGAATGTTAATGTGTGTATTATGTATGCATGTTTGCATGTGTGTGTAGGTACATGTAGAAACCAGGGGAAAACCTGGAGTGCCATTCTTCAGATGCCATCCATGATTGTTCAAAAAGATAAAACCACCAGCATCATTGACTTAGAACTTGATAAGTAGACTCCACTGGCTGGCTGGCAAAGCCCTGGGATTTGCCTGCCTTCACCCCCCCCCCACTTGTAGAATTAAAGGGCACACCACCATGCCTGGCTGTTTTACACGGGTTCTAGGGTTTGAACTCAGGACCCCGCAGCTGCAAGGCAAGCAGTTTACTTATTAGTTACCTCCCAGCTCTTGAAGCTCTCTGATAACATTCTGGATGAGGACAGAACGAACCTAAGAGCCCCAGGGTGGGAAGGTGCCCTCTGAGGCATTGTCCCCCTAACAGGGACTGACTGATGCATTCATGACCCCACAGTGTGCACCAGTAACCCCACTGAGGAATGTGATGGCAGAGAGGGGACATGAATATAACCCGATAGGAACATGACCAATTTGCAATATGTTCATATATTAAAGCTATCAATAAATTTTTAAGTGTTTATGCTAGATCATAGATTATGCTCAGATAATTCAAATTTATCAAATATATGTGGAAAGTTTGTGAGAACGACATGGCATGGTGAGTCGTTTAGAATAAGGCCTCCAGAGTGAGAATTTTTGAACTGGAATCCAAGATTACTACGAATGTGGCCACAATTACTTATTATTTCTGTGCCTCAGTTTTACCATTGCAACATAGATATATTTACAATAGTTAATAATTAGACCATGTGGCAATGAAAAGACTTATAGCAACTGTTTAAAGTTGTACTTATTGCTACTTATATATATTATTACTCTATATTATTATTTTCGACATTATACTTTGAAAAGAGGTAAAAGTCTTTGAATGCAGTGATGAAGGGGTGTCAGAGAAATGACAAACTAGACATTAACCAGACATTAGACTGTTTAACACAGACTAGAGAAATCACATCCCTGAAATAAGCATGCATGAAGGAACGACTGGGATCATTTCTGTGTCTCCAGCTCGTGTCCTAGAGCTTCTTGTCACAGTCCTTCTTTGCAGAGGAAGACCTCTCTACCCACATTTCGTCTGCGGATGCCTGCCACCTTCGTTCTGCTGAGGAATGAGCTCAGGTCTGTCCCACAGAAGCTGAATCAGAAGCATTGAGATGTCCTGTGTCTTTGTGAAGGCATGAAAACCCAGACAGGCTCACATTGAGTTTCTGACTCCCTTGTGCTTAGCTGGGGTGATGTAAACACACCAGTTTAGCTCTGCCCCTGCTTGCAGGCATACGAGACCCTGACTCTCCTTATAAGACTTAATATGAAATTCTAACTATCATGTTGCATTAATTATTACGGTAGGTCTTCATTGTGAAATGTAACTTTCTTGGTTTTAAATTTTTAATTTTTTAAAATTAATTATGAACTTCATGGGCATATCATATATTGGTTATATTTTGCTTTTACCCTAAATATAGTTTTCTTTCTTGTTCTTCCAGTTGGGGCTTTGGTCCTGATTTCTTGGATACCTTCCCCGAATGAGACTTTCTTAAGAATGTAGCAGTCATTTTCCTAGCTGGGCTTTTAGATACTATCTATCTAAATGCCTAATCAATTCCTTCCAATTCCCTATAGGAAACTCCTGTGTCCTTCATGACTGTTGTAGTAAGCCACACACTGTTGGGATAAATCTCCAAACCAGGCACAATTTGGGGAGGAAAGTATTTATTAAAGTAACAGATCCAGGGGAAGTTCAATAATGAAGAAAAAGGCTGGCTCCCTTTTACAGATCTAAGGAGAGAGAGAGAGAAAGAAAGAGAGAGAGAGAGAGAGAGAGAGAGAGAGAGAGAGAGAGAGAGACCCTGCACCAGAAACTCAAGCAAGCACAATCTAACTACCAAACAGCAGGAGCTCCAGACTTGAGCTAGGACTACTCTTTGTTTATGTATAGCTGGAATTGTACATCCACCTTAGAAATACCTTAGGAGGCCAGGCCAAGGTGACACCTCCTCCAGCCAGGAGGCTGAAGACAAATCTTTAATACACTTTTGAATCTAATGGAGGACCTTTAATGAAACTACCACAAGGACTCAGGCCTGGTATGGAATTATTAGACTTTAAACTGTGCTTTCTCACGTGTATTTCCATTAGACCTGCTCCATCTGATGAGAAGGACATACCCTGGTTCTCTTCCACCAGCTCATCTGCTCAGGGTATGTGACCTGAGCCCCTCAGGGAAAACCATCTGTGTTGCTTTCATTCGGCTAATAGTTACTGTTATTCTAGGCATGGCAGTTACTCTAGAGAGTAAGATGAGGTTCTTACAGGGTGCTGACACTCTTTCTATGTGACTGCATTCCAGTTTGCAGAGACCTTTGTCATGAACATAACCTATATAAAATATCATGTTAGTAACTACAGTAGTTCCCCTGTTTACAGGGAGGTACGTGTTCCAAGACCCCCAGTGGATACCTGAAACCATTTTCTCTTATGCATATGGACTTGTGATAAACTTTACCTTTTATATTAGGCACAGTAGGAGATTAGCAGAACAATAATATCTGTATGCTGTGATAAAACTTACAAAAATGTAATTTTTTGTATTTTATTATACTCCTCTTTCTTGGGATGAAGAAGTGAGGATGCAATGCTTACATCATGCACTTAAGAGAAGTGTGCAATGAGATGTGCATTTGTTAAATTATGGTATAGAATTAAGTTAATACATTGGTGTTATTTGAACACAAGCACTATGATACTATCACAGTCTTGTCTGATAACTGAACAGGTGGGAAGTGTACATCGCATAGGCACACTGGACAAAAGGTTACTTTTTATGCTAAGAGCAACTGAGCAGTAACAGTATGACATTTCATCATGCTAACTAGAGTGGTGTACAATTTAAAATGTTAACCTTTTTGGATAGTGGATAACTGAGTAATTGAAGCTGTAGAAACTGTAAATAAGGGGGTTCTATATAGTTATAGAACTCACTTCTTGTAACAGTCATATTTCTTATAGCGATGCACTTTATTGCCATAGTTACAACTTCAGCTAGCTGGTCTGTGTGGCAGAGATGAGTTCTGTCATTATGCTCATTTCAGGTCCAGTTGATTTAAATGTCACTCAGTTATGCACATATAAGAGAAATTTGATTTCTTGTACTGAAATAATAGTGTGTCTTCTTAAAAAAAGCAAAAAAATATTATTTTGCTATATCTCATACCCAATATTAGTTTAACAAATTATGCATATCAAACACACCAAAAATAAAAATTCATGTTGTATGCTATATGCAAAGAATTCATGCGTTGCCTTCATCAGAGTGGGTTGGGGAGTGCTCTGCAAGAAACCTTTGTTTTATTCAAACAGAACAAGCAGACCAGACAGAAATCTAAGTGAGTAGTTATTAGGACAATACCTAGAAAATTTTGTTTGAAATTCAGTCAAGTCCATCACATTAGTGAGCTCCATAGCATGGAGATGGTTGTGTTGAAGCAGTTGGTACTTTAACAATTACTCCGGTCTTCACTATTGAACTAGTAGACCCAATTTGGAGAGAATACAAATATATTCTACTTTGAGTGTGATAAAATATCCACCAACTTGGACATTGTAGCCACACTTAAGTGTATGGTTAGTGGCATTTAAATACATTCACACTGGTGTGTTAGCAGGGCTATGATCCATCCATAGAAGTCTCCTCATTCTGTGAGGCAGACGCTCGGCAGACATTAAATCAGAGCTTCTTTAAGTTTATCTCTCTCAGCCCCTTCCAGCTGAGAAATATTTATGTGACTCTGGGTGTATAGATCTATAAATGAGATATAAAAATCAAACATTTACTGAAAATAAATCATGAAGTTTATTTTAAAACAATTTTTAGCATACATGTAATTTTATTAAAAAGGAAGCAAGCATGCATATTAATGAGATCATTGGACTTGAGTATTTTTTATAAAGAATTAAAATCCGGATAATTATTTGATATGGCAAGGCATAGAGCATCTTCAATATTTTTCAGAGTTGATCAATATTTTGATTTTATGAACATCAATGATTATAGGGATTGCACTGAATCCATAGACCATTAGGTTAGTATTGACATCTTGGCAATATTAAATCTTAAAACCATGAATATTGAGATATTTTTCAATTTATTTCAGTCTTTAATTTCTTTCAATGACATTTCAGAGTTTTTATTTATACGTCTTTTGTCTCCTCAGTGAAGTTTACACCAGAGTGTTATTCTTTGTGATGATATTCTCAATGGCATTTTTCAATGTTCTTCACTGTCAGCACACAGAGGCTAACAACCAAGCTTGGAGCATTGAGTTTGTATCTTGCAACTTTCCAAAGTTTATTCTTTTGAATATTTTTATTAGTTATAATATTTCAGTGAAATCTTTAAGAATTTCTACCAATAAAATCCCATCATCTGCAAATAATGATCATTTCACTTCTTTTAAATTTGGTATGTTTTCTCTCTTTTTCTTATTTAAAATATCTATTTATTTGTAAGGAGAGAGAGAGTGTGAGAGTGTACATGCATGTGTGAATGGGTGCACTAGTGTCTCCAGCTGTTGCAATGAACTCCAGATGCATGCACCACTTTGTGCATCTGGCTTTATGTGGGCACTGGGGAACTGAACCTGGGCTGTTAGGCTTTGCAGGCAAAAGTGCCTTAACTGCTGAGCCATCTTTCCAGTCCCTCTTTTTCTGTCTAGGACTTCTAGTTCTGGCTAGGAATTCTAGCATCATGTTGTATGAAAGTGGTTAAGTTGACGGTTCTTGTTATAGTTCAGATTTTAGTGGGAAAGCTTCCAGTCTTTCCCCATCCAGTATGATGCTTACTCTGGGGTTTTCCACATATTAATTTTATTATAGTTAGTTGTTTCTTCCATGAAGGGAAGAATTTAGTGAAATGCTTTTACTGTATCAATTTGAATGATCATATGGTTTTATTCTTCTCTATATTCTGCATTCTTTGTAGTGTTGACCTTCATGTAGTTCATTAAATTGACTAATTTTCCTGTGACAAACCATCTTTACCTTGTAGGAGTACATCCTGCTTAACCATGGAGTATAATTCTATTATTGTGTTGTTGAGGTCTACATCTGGTTGCTATTGTTCAGGTAGGATCTGTAGCCATGATACCTTAATTCTCTTAGGTACTTTGAATTGGCTTGAGTTTGGAATGAAGCAACTGGCTTTTTGTCTACAGATATCACTGGTTCTTACAAGTGCTCAGTAACCACCTGATAAGCTTAAATATACTGAGCTTAAACCTTACTCCTAGTGATTCTGATGATTGGACCTAATGTGTTTTGTGGTGAGAGGAGTTCTGAAGCAAGGGGAGTTTTAATATTTGCCCAAGTCCAAGCACTCTGACTCAGACATGGAGATTGTAGGAAAGACCTGGGTATGGTTCTTGTCACCAGTAGGTCCCTATCAAGGAGCCTCACCCCCTTCAGTTTTGAACTTGATACTCAGCAATGTGAAGGGAGAGAAGAGCCATGACAATTGAACATCAGTGACTTACTTGTAAGTGTCAGATTTGAAAGAGCCTAAGCCAAGTTGTTATCAGATTTAAAATGAGGCACTGTGATGAGGGAATAAATAGATCCATTTTGACCATGGGGTAGTCTTCATGACCAAGTTAGAAGCACAGGAGCAGGAAAGCTGCTGGAGCTGAGCACTCAGAAAGAGACCAGCTGCTTTCCTCTTTTGAATGGAGAGATTCTTGGTCTTATTGGCTGATGGCTGTTCTCTCTGAAATAGATGTGGGGGGGGTGGCTCTGGGTATTCTCCTCCACCATGGCTCTTAAAATCTTTCTGCCCCCTCTTCTGCTCAGTTCCCTGAGTCGTGGTGGGTGAGTTTTAGGTCTGCTTTACTGTTGAAGACCCCCAATGGGTTAGGGACAGGGAGAAGGGAAATGGGGGTACCATTATAAGACTTGTTCATGCAATGTATCTAATTATTGACAATAAATTTGGAAAAAAGAAGTCAACAGTGAGAAATAGGGGCAAGTGAGCCTACATCCCACTCACTCCAGTCAGTCTTTAATCCCCTATAAATTTTTTTTCCTCAAACAAATCTTTCTGAAACTATGACCCTATCAAAGGAAAATCTTTCCCTGCTGATTTATTTTTGCAGGGATTTTAAGGAAGATGAAAACTTCATATTGTAGACCTTTATGATGTGCTGTATGAAATAAAGTTTTATTTTATTGGCTGTTGTATTGCCTTGTTTAATTGATTTATACACACTGTAGAAAGTTTTATGTAATGTAGTGTACAGGTGTAACATTTATAATTGATTAACTACCATGCTTGTGACCATTCATATAAGGAAGTTGGGCACCAGGCCTTGGTAAAGAACAGAAACCAATTTTATAAGATTGCTTTTATGGGAAAATAAGATTTAAGTTACTTCTCTTAGGTTTACAAGATGTGATTCGGGAAACAACCTGTAATCAGCCTAGTGCAACTTCTATAAAACGTGTCTCCTACTTTCTCTGAGGGACAGGGCAAGGTATATATTTTTTCAATTTTTTCTACATATATTTTCTGATTACATATATATAGGAAGGCAAATTAGCTCTTTTAAGAGTCAAGTCTTGTATATGCTAAATGAAGGAATAGAAAAGTATGAATAAAAAATATGAAAAAGCATCTTTTAGGAATTATATATTTGGAGAATGAAGATCACATAGAGAGATGAAGGTGCCCCCCAAATCCAATGAGGCAGAAAAGACACTTTATTATAATGCAAGAAATAATATGGTTAGCATAAGAGAAACACAATTAAAGTCAATCATTTAAGAGGCTTTATATTACTGATTTTAATTGCCATTCTATACAAAATACTATTTAAAGTAGATACAAAATATTTCAGCAAGTGGAGAGAAGGTGAGATGTTCCAGGCTGAGAAATGGCCTGAGGAGAGAAGGTCATGGTAAAGGGAAAGATACGTTTGGAGAAGAGGGAGGATCCCCATTTGCTCGAGCACAGAGCAGCTATATGTCTGTAAAGAGCCTGAGATTTTAAAACAGGACTTTGAATAAATCCAGTTAAAGTACAGAAAGGTTAAAGACAGGCAGCATGTGGCGGCATTGATTTCTAAGGAAGGCAAGGCTGGTGACAGGGAGGCAGCCCTCAGCTAGGAAGGAAGTGGGAGATGGGTGGTGGGAGAGCCCTTGGCAAGCCAGAATTCTGGCTGGTCCTCTGGGAGGCTTGTGTTGTGCATGGGTGGAAAGTCTGCTTTCATCTTGGTGAAGTGCATTTTCTACCCAGGGCTCAGGGAGTCAGATGAAGCCAGAACATCTACATTGTCAGGAGAGCCTAAGGAAAAGGGAATCTTCTCTTTGCACATGAACTCTGAGGCACTGGTGGTTGCTTCGAGGGAAAGTTTCTCAGAAGAATCTTTTCAAGCTGCCAACTGTAAATGAAGCTCAGATCTGAAAAAGCTCCCGGTTACTGCTCAGGTTGGAGCCATGATGCCTGCCTCCAGGTTAATGTACCCTGAGAACCCTCCTCCTCTGTGGCCAAGATGGCACAAAATCAATACCAGGTCACGCCTGATTTCTAAACCGCATAACAAGTAGGAACATAGAAACTTTGTGACCCAAAAATGTCTTCATTGTCTGCCTTGCCTCACTAGGCAGTTCCAGATAATTTACGTATTATTGAAGCCCTCATTCTAAGGAGAGGATTATTCCAGGAAATAAAGTCTTTCACAGACCCTGAGTTAGTTCATATCCCATGGAAAGTTCTGGTGTTTAGCTTCTGGTAAAACAAATCCTCCATACCCCTGCTGTAGCCTTCACATGGTCTGACTTCACTTTAATAGCATATTATTCACAAAGCCTAATTTTTAAAATATATTTTTATTTATTCATTTTCAAGCAGAGATACAGAGAGAGAGAGTGAGTGAGAGACAGAGAGAGAACACCAGGGCCACTACTTTGTGGGTCTGGCTTATGTGGGTCCTGGGGAATTGAACCCAGGGCTTTAGGCACTGGAGGCAAGTGCCTTATCCACTGAGCCATCTCTCCAGCCCCACAAAGCCTAATTAATGAGTTTGGCTCAAAACTATGGCATTTGGTGACTATTCTTGATTTTTTTCCCCCAGCTTATTTTTCTGTTTATTTTCATCTTCATGTTTAAGTCTTCTGGTCCTCCTGGGCTTAGATGTGAGAAGTTTTCCCTCTGTACTTGTCTCCCAGGAGTGTTGACTGGAGTCAGGCTTATACCTGATTGTAATGAAGAACAGCTCACCGCTGTCACCGCTGTCCCCTCTGGCTGACAGGGAATGAAACTCAAACACAATTCTGAAAACAGCAAGGAAGGGTATAGAAGGTTCTCCGAAGCAGCAGCTATTTCTTCGGGAAAAATAAAGGGACCGCTCCTTTAAATGGATCTGGAAAGTATGTCCTAGGACAGATAGTGTCACTTTTCCCACTGTCTCTGCAGAAAAGTTTTATATATGAGCTAACCATGGAGAGGAATCTCCTGGTGCTCCAGGGAAAATGGCAGAAGTTTTCCTTTTCTCAAATGTGGGAAATCCCATAAAGCAACTTAGCTGTATGATATACTTAAGATGTCTAACGAATGTAACAAATAAAGTTACCCCCTCACATAACAAGAGAATAGCAACTTAAAGTGCAGAGTGAAAAACTGTGATGGTGTGACTAACCTTCTCATGGTGATGGTTATTAAACTATCCTGGGGAACGTCTTCAAAAGGTCTCTGCTTAAGCATCTGAGATCATTGCAAAAATCATTCTAATGTCGATTTCCTAAATTTCATCAATGTATATCAGGGATGGAGAGCTAACCAGCTCCATGGCCCAGGATATGCAAGAGAAAGCCAATGGGGATGAGGTTCCATGATCCCCTGGAGGGGTATGTGCCCCATGATCAGCCCTTTCTCTCAATTTCCAACACCTGCGAAAGTGCTGAGCTGGGGACCAAGCTTTAACACATGGGTCTTTGGGGGACACTCCAGATACAAACCCTAGCAGGAAAATGACCACACTAGATCATAAACTGCCCAGGGTTGCTCTAGTATTACAGTAGCAGGGTGGACAGAAAATGCATAGTCCATACACCCAATATATGTAGAATATGATCGTCTATTAATGATTATAGTAATAATGTGGACTGTGCCACGACCACCCCTTTAGCTCTCTACTAAGTTACATCTTTGCATAATACTTTATAGGTTTCCAACAACTTTCATTTCTCCTACCTCATTTATTCTTCACACCAAACCTATGTAATAGGGAGTAAAACTACCATCCAGCTTTCTATATTGTAAATTTTATTAAAACTATAAATCTTCAGAGTAAGGGTGTTCAATGAATCCCAGACAGAATAAACACTGTGAAACCATATAAGAACCAATAACTATATTTCTTAGGAATAGATACATATGTGATAAAAGCAATAACTAGCCAGAACAAAATATACCAAAACTGAGGATAGTGAAGGACAAAAAACATCCAATGTGTAAGCAGATTCTATCACTCAACTGAATTAAAATGTAAATAAGTAGTATTTGTAAATTGCAGATATACATGTTTTCACACATGATAGCCATTACAATAAATAAGAAATCGTTCATTTTTTTTCCTGGTGCTTATGATAACACAAGCCATTTTTTTGAAATCATAAATGTCCTGCTTCATGCTTCCGCATGCTTGGTTACAGGGTTATGTCACCACATCCAGGAAGCGCAAGCCGGTTCTCATATCATCCCTCCTCCACCAGATTGTAACCTCTACAAGAGCAGTGGCCTCTTATGGCTACTGTAACCCATTCCAGCTCTCCTGCCTCCAATCCTTGATAAGTGAAGGATTGCAAGCAGACAATCTGCATTCCAACAACAATCTGGCCTGCTGGCCCTAGCCACACAGTTGTGTTGGAGCCAGATGGGGGAAAAGATTAAGACCAGCTCTGCCCATGTTCAGTGGAAGGGGCCTTGTGCCAAGAAGGGAATGAAAGAAACTTCTAGAACCCTAGACCTCAGTTCCTGGAGCCTGTGATCGAATCACAAGAATGCTCATGTTTTCTCACATTGTTCATTCTGAATTTGGATCAAAGGCATCTAGATACCCTCCACAGTTATGCCCCTGCTCTTGGTGACGTCATCCATGGGGGATGGGATCAGAGCAGGTTTGGGAGGGCAAAGGCTGGCACAGCCAAGTCTATGATCCTTCCCCGGGTGCCCTGAAGGAATGTGAGCCTGCAGAGGCCGACTCCTCTCCTTGCAAACACTGAGCACACTCAGACGTTTTGTCCATGGGCTTTTCCACAACATTCACATGCTGCTGAATCCTTAGTGTCCAGCACAGGGTATGGTCAGTGGACATGTCCAAGATACATGGGTGATCCCATAGTTCCTCTTCTTCCCCGACCCATTCTGTAAATGTCTCCATGCCTCACAGCATGGTCCACATGACCTTGTGCTCTCTGTATTGTGAAAGCTTACAGGACCAGCCCTCCTGAGCACAGGTGAGTGTCCTCCCCCCCAGCTCTATAGCCATTACAATAAATAAATTGTCTTCATTCAATTGTCCACTGTATTTCAGCACTTTTAGATCACCATGGCTTCTTCTGATGAGACTTGAGGGTCATTAGTTCCAGAAAGTATTTAGGACCTTCCTCCTTAGGGAATAATCATCCCCATGGCGAATGCGCTCAGGTTGATATCTTTGTCCCAACATGGTCCCTTGAGCTTAAGAATCTGACTTCTCTTTTGCCATCACTTGGCACAAGGCTGGGCCCAGAGAAGCACCTATAGAGGGCACCATTTCTTAGGAAAGAGACCTATCTCTGGGGCAGACATATCCTAGTTGGGATCCTGGCTCTATAACTAGATGGCTTGGCCAAGGTCTGTTCTCACTATTAGTTTGCTGTTCAGTTCAATGACTTGCTTAGTTCTAAACTCTCTGGCTGAGATGCCTGGAGACTCTCTTCTAATCCTGTGGAGAACAGAGAAGGGTTGATGTCTTAATGTGTGGGATGTGGACCTGGGAAGTCCAGGTACTTCACTAGATGGGAGAGAATTTACAGTGGGATTTGTCCTCCACTCCTGTCCGTTGTCTTCCGTTCCCTCAATTCACAAGACACTTAGTAAACAGAGCCTAAAACCAGAATCAAGTAGAGTAGAAAAATGGAAGTGGGCCAGGGAAGTGTGGAAAGCAATATGAGGTGATGCCCACCACGCTTCCTGCGGCCTCATGGCAAGACTCAAACAGGTACAGCAGGTGTGCCTCTCAGATCCTTGGGAAGTCTCCCTGCAGGCTATGTTCCTGGGTGGAAACAATGCCTTGAAGCAATTCTTTCAAAGGAGAGAAAGCAGAATTTCTTGCCTGCCTCTTCTCTATATCCCATTTCCAAATAAGTTTGACCTCATGAATATTAATTCCTCTACTAGTCTCAATGGCTGAGACTATGTGCAATCCCAGATCCCGCATCCCGCTGTAGTACAATATCCCATTCCAGTCTGATGGGAAGAAACAGGAACTCTAGACATATGGGTGGTCAAAGCCAGACAGCGTCTGATGCAGTACATACAATACAGCTTGCCTCATTTTCCAGAAGATGAGACATAGTGTCCAAACTCCTTTTCCTAGGTCACATGTCTAGTGAGTGGTAAATTCAAGATTTAAACATAGATTGGTCTGGACACTGGGAGACCAACATAATAAAATTTATTTTATGGAACAAGCAAGGAGAGTCATTAGAGTTTCCAGCTAGGGAGCAATAGGAGATAAGAGCTTTTTGTGTGTGGGGGGGGGGCACACACATGTGTATGTGCACTTGTGTGCTTATGCATGCAGAGGCCATGCTGATGTAAGTTCTCTTCCTAAACCCACCATCTTATTTTTTTAAAAATATTTTCATTTATTTATTTATTTGCAGGGAGATAGAAAGAGAGAGAGAATATATGAATATGAATATATGGGCATGCCAGGGGGTTTAGCTACTTGTAATGCACTCCAGATCCACTCACCACTTTGTGCACCTGGCTTTCCATGGGTCCTGGAGAATCAAACCTTTGTAGCCCAGGTCCTTAGGCTTTTCTGGCAAGTGCCTTAGTGGATCAGCCATCTCTTCAGCCCCCATCTTATTTTTTGAGACAGGGTCTCTTTCTCACTGAACCTGGAACTCTCCAATTTGGCTAAACTAGCTAGCTAGAATGCCTAACAGCCCTGTCTGTCTCTGTCTCTGTCTCTGTCTCTGTGTCTGTCTCCATCTCTGTCTCTGTCTCCATCTCTGTCTATGTCTCTGTCTCTGTCTGCCTCCATAGCCCTGGGATTACAGGCATGTGGGTTTTATGTGGGGATCTGAACTAAGGTTCTTAAGCTTGTGCAGCAAGCCTTTACTCACCGAGCATCTCCCTAACCTGAGATCCGAGCATCTCCCTAAACTGGGATAAAAGCATTTTAATAACACCCCCCCCCCCCGCCGCTGCCCCGTGTTCTGCTTTCTCATTTGGCTAAATGGCAGAATTAGGAGACTCCAGAAAGCATCAGTTTTGAGGGATTGCTGATGGGGGCTTTAATGCTGCCTCTTAATATTCTGTGTCCATGTAAACTTATACTTGCCAGAGACAAGCTGGTCAGAGGTAGAAGGATATGCGTCCACTGTTGGCTTGAGGTCCTGGGGATCATAATATCCACTGTTTGATATTGTCTGATGTCAGATCCCACAAGCTGCTGGCTGGTCTGATCACACCTATGTGGTGGATATAACGTACATATCCTTATATGCTGTGTAAGTTTGTCAGAATGGAAGAAAATCCATGTACAACTTCCCACCTGCATCTGTAGGGCTTCTCTCTCGTGTGCTAGTGTTGGTGGTTCTCCAGGTTGGAGCTCTTAGGATAATTTTCCCACTATTTTCATTGAGAGAAATAAGGTCTTGAAACTGGGGATTCCCTCCTGGGTGCCTAAAGGAGTTATATTATTGTCACTGGGACAAATCACCTAACAAGAAGTGACTTATGGAAGGAAAGGATTTATTTCAAGTTAGGATTTTGAAGGTAAGTTTTTTTCATGGTGGGGGAAGCATGACAGGCCTGACCAGAATCCTGGTCACATCAGCTGGGAGGCTGAGACAGCACTGGAAAGCAGGACTGGATTAAATAATCTCAAGGCCTTCCCACAGTGACACACACCTCCTTTAGCAAGATCCTCCTTCCTAAAAGCTGGGATTAAGTATGAGGCTTAATCACAGACACATGAGGCTGAAGGGGACATTTTACATTCAAACCACCACAGCAACCCTCTCAGAACACCAGGCTTCTCTGTTCTCTGTGGAGCAGATGCAAGCTGCTCAGGTACCAACGGACCTTTGAAGAATCGCAATGGTCCACCAGTAAACCCTTGGATTCTAAAGTTAACAATGACTAGGACCCAGCTGCGGACATCCCATCATCATAGGAATACACTGTGTATGTGGGAATATGTGAGCCATAGTGTGGAGCATGGCCCAGGCCAATAGCATTTTGCATGATAACGAGGCTATGGGAGAAGGGAATGTTGGAAGAGTGGTCTGGGGCATCGCTGGAATTCCACTGGTAGCTGGGACAGGCCACTGGGAGGCATCAGATTCTCTCTGAAGATCATGGCCATTTGTAGATTACCAGGCTTGCCTAAGAGTTACATCTGGGACCACTTGTGCTTCCTGGAAGCGAGTCTGGAAAGGGTTAAGGGGGTTGCTGAGGGACCATAGTTCCCTTCATACTCAGGTAGTGATGGACTGAACATTTCATCTGTAGTCTTGGTGCTTCAGGAAATACCAAGTGGCTACCTCTCTGAGTAGCGAGGGAAGTACTGAGTAACTGCTGGGCCCTGGTTCTAAGAGGTGCACAAGCCACAGCTCCTGAAAGATGGAGGTATATTAGAGGTTGACGTCGACTTTTCATTTTCCATCGCAATTAGCAGGGTCCGCAAAGGACAGGCACCATTAAAAACTTCTCTCCACACCCTGGGCCTTCACTGTTGATGTCCTGACTTTATCTCTGCTTTCTGGGAAACACAAGTCCCTCTTTGCAAAGCTACCTGGAACCCTCTGCCTCTACCACCCAACATAGGTTTTAATGCTTCATCCCTAGTTTACAGAAAAGGAAACTAAGACTGAGAAACGAGAGAGAGAGAGAGAGAGAGAGAGAGAGAGAGAGAGAGAGAGAGAGAGAGAGAGAGAGAGAGAGATCTGCTGCTCTCAGGCTACTAGCTGGTGAAGAAGAGCCAATGATCTAAAAAAAGATATTAGGTGTTAAAAACTGAAGAGATACCAGTCCAGGCATCGTGGTGCTCCCTGGCATCTGTCGGTGGGATCATATGGTACTGCCCCACTGTCCTCCCGAGCACCCCAATGAGAAGCTTAATGGTCTCATTGTACAGTCATGAGGAAAGCTTCTGGGGGCCCACACCTCCCTCCAAAGCAGCGCTGTGGCTGCCGTGGGTCTCACTGAGGTGTGAGCCCACGCTCCTCTCCAGGCTGGAGGCAGGGTGACCTGTGGACCCTTCCCATCCCAAAGCACATCTCTTTCTGGATCGGATACTTTCAATCAGTGCTTTGTCTTTTATTTCTAAATCCCAGGGGAGCCTAGAGGCCTTGCCCAGCTTGCAAATATACTCATTTTTTTCAGCTTTTTCTTTCTGTCCCTTCCCTCCATCCCTTTCTTTCCTTGTTCAACATGGAACTCTCCAAGGCTTGAATGAAGGGTTTTCTTGGCCTCCTGTCCATTCTGACCTGAAGTGCAGCATCTTCGAGAGAAGCTGAAAGGAGCAGCTGAAAGGACCAACCGGGAGCTTGCAAAGAGAGCTGAAGCCCTTTCCCCTCCCTCTCCCACAAGTCCCTCCTTCCTCTCCTGGGATCCTGTGAGGCCTGCACTCATCCATCAACATGTCTTTCTCTCTTTAAAAAAATAAATCAACAAAACAGGAGAGAGCTTTGGAAAGCCTTTGTAAAAACTCCTTAAAGAAACAGCTCTTTTTATTCCATTCACATGCCTTGAAATTCAAACTCCTATAATTTGTGTTTTTTTTTAAATTTATTTTGATGTGAATGTGCACGTGTATGCATGTAAACAGGTACCCATGGAGCCCAGAGGAAAACCATGGGTGTTGTTGCTGTGTCCACCTTTTGCTGAAACAAGGTCTCTTGCTGGCCTACAGCTTGCCAAGTAGGTTAGAATGGTTGATCAGGGAGCTCTGGGGAATCTGCCTGTCTCCACATCCCCAGCACAAGGGTTACAAATATGTGCTTCCACACCTGGCTTTTTTTTTTTTTTACATGAGTCTGGAGGGGTCTAATTCAGTGCCTAAGAGGTTAGGAATAAGGCATATGGAAACCTACTTTTTCTCTAGCTAAATAATATAGATGTTAAAAAAGTGACAGTTTGGCAAGATGTACCCTGTGGGGGTGGATAATGCTGTGCCCAGAAGGCATAGATTATTATAGGTAAATTTCAGTGCCAAGGGGGTCAACCTTCCAGTTGTCCATGGAGGCCCCTGATGCCCTGAGCACATTATAGGCTACGGCCAAGGCTCTTGGTGACTCACTAAAACTAGATGCCAAGATCCTATTGTTGAAGACTCCATGTACTTGGACTTCAGGTCACTGAGAAATCAAGGCAGAGCTAGGCTGGAAGCCTCCTCCAGTTGGTATGATTTGGTAGCTGATATGATTCTGGAGAGAAAAGTCATTCACAGTCTTAACCAGCAGTGCACCTTGGAAGTTTCGAGGCTGGCCAGCCAGGCCACTGGTGCAATGGTAGCCTGTCTGGTATGTGGAAAACCTGTGATTGGATTTGAGGACTGTTCCACAGGATGGAATTCATGTGTGGTACTGAAAAACCTAATAGAAAACTATGGCTGGAGAGGTCCTAATTCCTTGGGGGGAAAACTACTACTGTTTGTCATAGTCAGCCACATGCCACTGGGATGAATTTCCAAACCAGGCACAGTAATGGGAGGAAAGCATTTATTAAAGCTATAGATCCAAGGGAAGTTCCATAGTGGTGAAAGAGGCTAGCGCCCTTTTACAGGTCTAATCAGAGAGAGAAACTCATCACCAGCACCACACACACAACAGACAGGGGCAAAAGGAAAGAAATTTCCTTCCCCCATGTATAGCCTTAGGGTGGAGTCTTGCAATCCTTTCCCAGACTTGTTGGCTTCCTGAGTCTCTGGAATTTCCTTCCTGCCCTGCCATCCCAGGAAGGAGGCTCATTTCTAGCTCCCCTGAGTTTCCTTATATCCTGCCCCCTACTACTGAGAGAGCTTCCTGTGAACATTCTTAGAAACTCACTCAGGATTACTGAAAAGGTCAAGTTGACAACAAAACTTGACCATCACAGTGTTGTCTTGCTAACTGCATGTATCAGGCTCAACTAAGTGCCATAAAAATTCTCATGTCTTTGCCTATATATTATTGCTACTCTCACTTTGGGTGAGAGAATCTTCTCTTTTCTTTTATACGGTGACCATAAAAGAGAATCAAACCTCTTCAAAGTGCTGAGAAGAAGTGACAGTGGACTGTTCAGTACTGAGACTGTACGACCCAGACCCAAAAGAAGACCCTCACCATAATCTCCCATGCAACTGCAAAGGGTTTTATTAAAAAAACAAACAAACAATCATGCCGGGGCTCAATGCGTGTCCTTGAGCAGAACAGAGGCAAAGAAGCCCAGAATAGATTTTGAACAAGGCTTTTAAACAGTAGAATAAATAATTTTTATCAGGAAGTTACAGGCAAGCATTTATTTGCACATTTTTTTGTAATCAGGACATTTTTAGCTTTTACCAAGGATGCAAGATTACGGGAACCACAAGGTTATAGGAACTGGAGGCTGGGTTTACAGGAAAGGGTGAGGGGAGGAAGCTTAAGCTAACATTTTTGAGAACTGTTAACTTTTTTTTTATTAGGGTCTTTTAATTTTATTTTAACAAGACATCTCAATCAAAGGCTCAGGGACCATTGAGAAAGAGGCAGTAGAAAGAACAGAAGAGCCAAAGAAAAGGGAGGAGTGCTGATAATACTCTCATCTAGATATTAGGCGGCCTTGACATTCATGATCACAGTGGTTGATGCTACCTACACAAGATCTGCAAAATAGGAGGAAAAAATGATGACATCAAAGTAGAACCGAGAGTGGTCAGAAAGAAGGAATTCAGCAAAGAGGGTATGGGGGAGAGAGTGTTGAGGGGATTATGATCATGGTATACTGTTTATATGTACAAAGGTTATCAAAATGTTTTTAAAACATTTGGGGTTAGAAGGAGGGTAATCTCACTGGACAGTGTTGATCATCTCCTCATCCTCTGAAAGTTCTGTAGTCATTTAATTTTTTCTTATTATCTTTGTATCCATAATGACTCTTCTTAAAAATTACCCTCTGAAGCCCTGTGCATTCTGGAAACAGCAATTCCCTTCCTGCTGACAGCCTGGAACATCCTTGTTAGCTGTATGGTTGGACCTGTTGTTGGTAGAGTAAGGAGAGCGTTTCCTACCTCTTGGGGAGAAGATTTGCTGCGGTAAATAAGTAGTGTGTCACCAAATCTTCTGCAGGTCAGCACCAGTTCAAGAACATTGGTTTGAGATAATTGACCCCAGTTGCGCTCAAGATTGACTGAAATAAGAGAGACTGAAGGCAGACAGGATGTCTGGGAGCACTTACTATAATTCAGCCCAATGCTTCCCAAGGTGAATTTCAGGTAATGCTCTAATCATAGGAGTTCCATGATCAAACATTTTACTTTACCCTCAGAGAGTCACCGTGTCTGGGAGCACATTAAAATCTCTGAGAGGTTTTTCAACATGCACTTGTAAACTATGTTTCACATAATGTTTCCCAAATATATTTGATTATAGAACTATCTTCACTCATGCTACCTAGGGGTGGTTTGGGCAGAAGAATAGGAGAAAGAAACCTTGACCAAGGGGGTAAAGGAGGTCAGTTCTGAGGTCTGAATACTTCCATGGGAAGGCAGGGAAGGGGAGAAATAATGATAGAAGATGTCAAGAGCTTGGAGGTGATGCCAATTTTTGACATATTAGAGTTTTGATCAGGATGTGAGTGACTGAATACGCTCCAAATTATAGTCCTTTTTAAAAAATAAATATCCACTCTACTAGTCCAAATTAAAAATAACAAACCAGGGCTCAGACCCAATTTATTCAGAGGTTCATAATGTTTCTTGGACAGGCAAGCCTCTCTATGGAATATTTTAATTGGCTCAGCCAAAATTCTATCTACTATATTTTATTCCATTTCCAATTTAGTAGTCTGACAGAATTATAGTAAGTCAAATATTATAATTAAGAAATGGAGACAAAATTGCCAGATGGGACAGATGAAATAGATTATATATTATATTATATGTATGTATATATATAATATAATATATATTTCAACTAGGATGGGTTTTTTCTCACCCACTCCCAGAGGTTCTGGGTCCTTCCTGACTGGGAGAGAGTTACACACTCACACTTTGGCTAGGTCACTGTGACTGTCATCACCACTATTCTTAGTCAGAAGGACCTGGCAGAGGAAGTGGCAGAGAGAGGTAGAGAGCTACCTCAGAGATGGCCTGGCCGGATGAGTCTGGCAGGGATTTTATTTTTCTTGTTTCACTGGGAATCATTCCAGATTTTCCCACTGGTTCCAGTTTACTAAAGCAGGTCCTGCTGACCCACCCACAACCCACAATGAAAACATTGAGCAAATCAAATACAGAGTTTTGTTACCTGGGTCTCTGTCTTCACGCATACTGCCTTTAGTCTGGCCCTCCAATTTCAGACAATGGTCTTGTTCCCATCACTTCCTCTTATAGTAATTTCCGTTTTTGCCTTTGCATAGAATTTCTCCCCTGTGTAACGCATGGGCCAGCTGCTACCTGTGTGTCCTGGGAAAGTTGTTTCATTATTCAACATCAGTTTCCATTACAACTTCCTCCTTGAAGGATCTCATAAGGAAGATAATACATCTGAACACCCCACACGTAGTGACCACAACAGATAAGATGGTAGACAAATCATAGCTTTCTTAAAAAATTATTGACAATTTTCATATATGTACATATTGAATTTTTAAAAATTATTATTTATTTATTTATTTTTAAGCAGAGAGAGAGAGGGGGGGGGGCACACCAGGATGTCTAGCCACTACAAATGCACTCCAGATGCATGCACCACTTTGAGCTTCTGGTTTTACATGGGTACTGGGGAATTGAACCTGGGTTGTTCAGCTTTGCAGGCGAGCGCCTTAACTACTGAGCCATCGATAATCCCTTCCTATTGCCTTCTTTTGCTTCCTTACTCCTGTCCCCTTTCCACTGATCCCCGTCTTTGCAACTAGTCTCTCTTCTATTTGGATGTCTTTTTTGTCCCTTTAAAATCCATGTCGAAATGTTGATTGGCTCAATACTGCACTTGTCTGTTGTAGGTAACCAGTCAGTGTGAGGTCACGGATACAATGGCCACTGCATGTCAGAAGGTAGTGTTTTAAAGCCCTCCTCACTCTCCTCTGGCTTCTACATGCTTTCTGGCCCCTCTTCCACAGTGACCCCTGGGCCTTGGAGGGCATGATGGAGATGTCTTATTCAGCTCTGAGAACTCAACAACCACTTCCTCTCAGCACTTTGATGAGTTTTGATTCTCCCCAGTGGTCACCACCATCTGCAAAAAGAAACTTCTCTGAAAACAGAACTAAATTATGGGCAAAAACATAAATATTAAGGGACCATTTGGTGAGCATAACATATTCATTTAGCACAACAAAACAAAGCATAGTAGTAGCTTTCTTCCTAGGATTTATGACCTTCCCAGTCATAGTTTTTTTTAAGGTTTTCAGATCCAGGCATGAATTCCTCCCATGAAATCAGCCTCAAACCCACCAAAGAACAGTTGGTTACCCTCATAACAACTATGCCACTATTGCACCAGCCTATGCATCTTGCCTGGCTGGTCAGGTGTGTAGAACATAGGGTGGATCTCTGCTGGTTAAGACTGTTGATGACTTTTTTTCTTTTTTTGCCCAGCAGTCTGCAGAGAGAACACTTTCTTAATTTACTATTTTTTGTTTCAATAATAAATTTTATTGGGCATAGTTTACAGAAAAAAATATACAAATTTGATGAGGCGTCCTAAGAGATGTATAGAATATAAACCCTACCCTATTTAGAAATACAAATTTTCAACATCCCAGCAGGTTCTTTAGTTTCTTCTCTCTGCTCTGGCTCCACTCGAGCACAGATTTAATCTCAATCTCTTGAGGTTTGGTATATATACTCTAGAACTTCATAGAACTGCAGTAATTTAGTCTATGTCATTTTCTTTGTAATGATAAACTTAAATAAGTTACCTAAGCTGTTCCTGATGGCTCAGGCCTGTGATAACACTACCTCTGAGCCTGAGGCAGAAGAATCAAAAGTTAAAGGCTTGTTTGGGCAATAGAGTGAGCTAAAGACCAGCCTGGGAAACTTAGTAACACCCTGTCTCAAAAATGAAATCAATAAAAAATAAAATAAAAAGAGGTTTGGTCATACAGTTCAGTGACAGAGCACTTGCTTAGCAGATGTGGTATCCTAAGCTGAAACCCTAGTGGAAAAAAAAATTAAAAGAAATATTTCCATGTGGTTGACCCCTAACACTGCACTTTTATTACCAAATGATGAATATTTAATTATGTCAATTTTCACAATTTGTTTTGGATGGCCATGCACAAATTATTTATCTGTTCATCCAAAATGAAAATAAGACTTTAAATTTTTTGATAATTGTCATTCATGCTGATCTAAACACTCTTCTGTGAGTTTTCATGGACATTTGCATGCTATATATTGATTCTTTTTGGAGAAACAAGAGTAGAATTGTTGGGTCATATGGTTAATATATGTTTAAATTTTTTTTCGAGGTAGGGTCTCACTCTAACCCAGGCTGACCTGGAATTCACTAGGTAGTCTTAGGGTGGTCTTGAACTCATGGTGATCCTCCTACTTCTGCCTCCAGAGTGCTGGGATTAAAGGCCTGCGCCACCACACCCGGCTTTAATATATGTTTAAATTTTTTAAGAACCTGACAAACTGTGCCATTTATGGGCTCCCACAGTAATACATGGAGGTTCTGTTTGTTCAAGAACCATATTTAAATTGAGTATTTTCACTGTTCACATGGCATGTGTCTTACTACATTCTTAGCAGGCATTTTCCGGATCCTCAGTGACATTGGACCTCGTTTCATAGGCTCACTGGACATTTTTGTGGCCTCTGTTGGGCAGTGCTTGATAATATTTCTCCTATTTTTATAACTTTGCTTCTTATTGAGGTAGAAACCTTTCATTTACTATTTTGTTAGATCATTTATATGGATTGCAAATATGTCTATGGCTTGCATTTTTGTTTTTTATTCTTCCAGCTTTACCAAGATCTAACTGAACAAAATTATTCTTATTTAGCTATGCAATTTGACAGTTTGATAAATTATGAAATCATCTTCCAAGGCATTTTTCTTTCACCTCACATCGTTTCTTTTGCTTTCTCTCCTCTTTTCTCTTTTCTTCTCCCTCTTTTTTAAAAAAAGTATTTTAGTTATTCATTTTCAGGCAGAGAGAGAGACAGAGACAGTGAGAGAAAAAGAACACCAGGGCCACCACCTTGTGGGTCTGGCTTATGTGGGTCCTGGGGAATTGAACCGGGGGCCTTAGGCACTGGAGGCAAGTGCCTTAACCACTGAGCAATCTCTTCAGCCCCTGTTCTCCCTCTTTATTCCTTTCATCTTTCTTCTCCTTTTGCCTCTCCTGTCCTTTCTCCTCTCTCCTCTTTCCCTCTTCCTTCTCCTGCTATACCCTCCCCTCCTTCTTGCTTTCTCTTCTCTTCTTCCTTTATGGTGACAGCATTCAAGACCATGGTTTAAGGACCCCTCACTACTTTCCATGGTTTCAGTTACTCTCAGTAGAGATACAAAAACACTGAACAGATGATTTCAGAAATAAACAATTAATACAACTTTAATTCTCAGCTGAGAACTGCGATGAAATTTTGGTCATCATCTCTCTGTCCTTCCCAGGATATAGAGCGTCCCTTGGTCCAGTGCAATATGTCACCCAGGCACAGGTCACTCAGAAGCCATCTGCTTTCAGGTTGACTGTTGTATTCCTATGATTGTGTTCAGGCATCACTTATTTCATAACATTGTTAAAGTACCACCATCAGGTAATCTGCGCATAGGGTTTTTGATGCTATGGTTTTTGGTATCCACTGTGGGTCTGGAAATGTTTCCTTCTAGGATAAGGCCAAACAACTGCATGCTGTATGAATAAGGTATTGTTAATTATGGTTATATGGGTTAGAAGCTAGGTAGCTTTTTCTGTTAGGCAGTCAGTTAGGGACTGACCCACGGAAACTTAGATGTCACCCTGCCTTGGAGGGACAGGACCTCCAGCCTGCATTAATCTCATCTGTGAGAAGCAAATTTTTCTGCTTCTTCCTCCACTTGTCCTGGGCTTAGCACCTCAGGGTGGGCTCTTTCTAAATCAGAGTTCCTCCTGGGTCCTCCATCCAATCAGGATCTTTCCTACACTACACCTGAACTTGGCAGTGAGGCTCATCCTGATTGGATGTCTAATTAATAAAGGAATTGACTCAGGCATCCACTAGAGACTTTCCCAAGTGAGAGTCCCAGTTTGCTTCTCCCTCTTTCCAGCCAGGCTTGAGCACTTTCCTGCCTTCTTTTCTTTTCTTTTCTTTTCTTTTCTTTTCTTTTCTTTTTTCTTTTCCTCCCCTCCCCTCCCTTCCCTTCTCTCCTCTCCTCTCCTCTTTTCTCTTCCCCTCCCCTCTCTCCTCCCCT
>PVHP010028387.1:0-23166 GCA_004024765.1 Zapus hudsonius | reverse complement strand
ATGTGTTCTGATAGATCGATCCTCAGCTGATGGCAGTTTGGGTTTTACAACCTCGATGAAGCTGTGTTGTTGGGGGCAGGCTTATGGGGGTTATAAGCCAGCTTCCCCTTGCTAGTATTTGGCACACCTTCCTGCCGCTGTTTGCAGTGCTGTGGCAGAGGTGATGTCCAGCCCTCTGCTCATGCCATCGTTTTCCCTGGCAGAATGGAGTCTCCCCTCAAGTCCGTAAGCCAAATAAACCCATTCCTCCACAAGCCGCTTTTGTTTGGGTTCTCTCTGCACAGCAACTAGATAGCTGACTGCAACAGTGGATATGGGTGCACCAGGGTCTCCTTCCTCTGCAAACAAACTCCAGATGCATGCACCACTTTGTATTTCTGGCTTTACATGTGTAGTGGGAAATTGAACCCAGTGCTTGTGTTGCAAGCAAGAGCCTTTAACTTCTGAGCCATTGCTAGAGCCCTAAAAGTATTTTTAGTCTTGGTCAATATTTGACTTTTCAAGGAAAAAAAGGTAGAAACTTAATCTTTGGCTGCATACAGTGAGAAAACCATTTTTATAGCACCTTGAACTGTTTTATCTGATTGTCCCAAGTTGACTTCTAAACCTGCATAGCCTTCAGGTTACCACGACACACCCAGGCCTTTGATCATCAGCTTGTTTTTCCCAAAGTATTACTGAATGGGGACTATTTGAAAAGAGGAAAGGAATGAGCGTGAGGAGGAAAAAAAAAGAGGTTAAAGGAGGATGCTAAATATGATCAGAGTACACTGTATACATGTATGAAAGTCTCAAAATGAAAACTATTATTTTATAAAATTAATATGCTCTAGTCAAAATGACCTTTAAAAAACTACTACTTCCTGTGTTTCCTCAGAATGGATCGACTGAGGCAGGTGTTCAGAAGAAAGCAATAGTAAATAAAACTGATTTACTAAAAGTAGGGGCAAGTAATGAGATTTCCAGTAAATCATTTTGTTGCCCCAAAATGCCTTTCCAAGTCAGTGGTTCTCAGACTTTGCTGACTGTAGAATTGTTTAAAAACTCATAATGCCCAAATCTTGGTGCCACATCCCACAACAATTAAACCAGTGTCTCTAGGGATGAAGCCCATACAGTCATATTTTGAAAACTTCCCAGGTGACTCCAATGTATAGCCAAGTTTGAGAAAATCAGAGCTCCCAGTCATCACTGTGTATGAAAATCATATGGAAGGCTTGCAAAACTTTTGATCCTGACTAAAATGTCCAGAGCTGGGAATTGAGATCCAACTTTTTAAACAAGCATCCAGATTTGAATCCTCTTGGTCCATGGACCATACTCTGAAAAGAGCTATGTTACTGATGAATGAATTAGATAGAACATCAAACCAGTATTGCTTCTGAAATAAATCTCTCAAGAAGGGCCATGAGTAGTAGGGGAGAGAGTCTAACCCTATGAATAATTGAGCAGTCTGACAACCGCAGGTCCCAGCCACCGGTTCCTTCCCTCACTGAACTGTTGACCAAAGTGACCCATGGGGTTCCAAAAACAAGACAGAATTCTGTCAAGCTCTTGAATGACCTCTCTAGGCCTGAGTCAAAACCCTGTTGCTGAAGAAACCACAGAATGCCATCGATCAGCATCGAGAGACCCTTCAAGGTCCAGAATAGTATCCAGCCCCCAGATGGTAGTTAATGCAGTGCTACAAGGCACTGCACAAGCTGTCAGGAGAAGCTGATTAACAAAGCTGGAGTAAACAGAGATTACTGGCATGAAACACAGACTATGGCCATGAGTAGGCTGACCACACCTTCTACTGGGAGAGAACAGCGATCCAAGAAAGGAGCACTAGTGCAATGGAGGAGTCTGGGCCTGGGGGAGACAATCAACAGCTTTTACATTTGGCCAAATATTCCACTCAGTGAGGGGAAGCCCGTGACTGGAACTGGGGAATCAGTGCGATATGCACCGGATCCCATGCTCTTGGGCTCCCAAGAAAAGATGCACTATGGGACAGATTGATGGGGAGGCTACTAAAAATAGAATCTAGGTAATACAGAATTGTGTATATTTGTTAACTTATACTGACCTCACACTCCGATGGAGTTTGTGTTTGTATTTTTCAGGATGCAATGAGAGAGTTGTGGCCCATCTAACCCTACCAAAAAACTGTAGGCTGATAGCAGAGATTCTTGCAAGAGATGAGCCACCACAGTCATACCATGGAGGATCCATATGGAACCCCGCAGAGAATGACGGGATGAACAAGGGACCCACAGCCACAGCCATTCAATCAACACAGGATAAGCCAGTGAGACAGAAACCAATGATTCTCCACACAAAGCCCCCTAAGTGCACAACATTAAAGCAACCTTAATACTCATCCACCACGACTCAGGGAACTATGCGGAAGAGGGGGCGGAAAGATTGTAAGAGTGTAAGTGTGGTGGGGGAGACTATCCAGAGGCATGGCACCCTTCAGTAACAACACACTTGGGCCAGGAGGACCAGGCTGAGTACTAGGCTATCCAGGCTCCCCTGCCACAAGGACTGATACAGACGGCCCATGGAGGAGGATATCCAGCTGATTGGAGATGGGGAGAGGGGGCATTGGGGAATTGGGGATAACAACTCATTGTTTGCCCACTAAATAATGTAACTCATTATGGTTAATAAATCTATATATTAAAATAAAAAAATAAACAACCTTGTCATCTTCCTTGAGTGCAAGTAATAGCTGTAAGAGTTCACTGGAAGAAAGGATGGGTTTTGGATATTTAGGGATCAGTACATTTTTGTTGTTGTTGTTTTTCGAGGTAGGGTCTCACTCTAGTCCAGGCTGACCTGGAATTTACTATGTAGTCTCAGGATGGCCTTGAACTCACAGCAATCCTCCTACCTCTGCCTCCCAAGTGCTGGGATTAAAGCAGTGAGCCACCACGCCTGGCTTTAGTACAGATGTTTTTGCACTGGTCTTCATTAACACATTCAAGTAAAAAATTGGCAGTGGCTAACCAATAGGAATGGGTTCCTTCAAAACAAAACAAATCAAAACAAACAAACAAAAAAACCACAAGGGGCTGGAAAGATGGCTCCATGGACAAAGTGCTTCCTGTCCAAGCATGAGGACCAGCATCCACATAAATGCCCAATGGGCATGACTGCTCGCCTATAATCCCAGTGCTTGGTAAACAGAGAAAGAGTGTCCCTAGGGCAAGCTGGTGAGGTAGATTAGCCAAATCATAGATCTCTGGGTTCAAGTGAGAGATCTTGCCTCAAATAAGGTGGAATGCAATAGAGGGAGACACTGGACATCACATGCAGCCTTCACATGTACACACATGCACCGCCCACACAAGCAAACATACATAAACACACATGTAAAAAAAACCCAAAGACTAAAAGGCCCAAGGCTAGATCTGGAGCTTAGTTTAAAAGAAAGTCATAAGGCAGATGACACCAGAATGGGTTTCAAGGGAAGAGAATGATGGACGTATCACCCAGAGTACTCACTGCTTTTTCTCCAAGAGCTGATTTTAGGCTTATCCTCACTTTGATACTTTCATCAGCATCTGATTAGAAAGAAATTGCAGGCAGCTAGTTACAGATGGCAGATCACACATGTATTTATTCTCTTCCCTTAGCAGTTGTGTAAAAGGATAACTTTAAAGGTATGGACATGCATGATGATGTATGCCTCTAATGCCAGCACTTGTGAGGCTGAGGTGGGAGGATCACCATGTATTCAAGGCCAGCCTGGGCTGAGTTTTAGGTCAGGCGGGTCTAACGTAAGACCCTGCCTCAAAAAAAAAAAAAAGGTATAAATACAACTTTTGGAAAATGAGAAGTGATGGGAGAGGGGTAACTACTTCTCAGGGATAGGAAGTTTCATAGCCTGGTGTATACACAGAAGGGAAACAGAAAATAATATGAAAAACAAGATTTAGAAATATGAAAGGAACTGTCATAAAGAAGATGTGATGGTGCTGTATCGTTAACAGTATTCGTCTTTGAAGACAGGATTCCAGTGTCATGAGTGGAGAGTGCTACACTTACTGGCAACACAAGACTACTTAGAACACTTGAAAAAGTGTGAAGCAGAGTGCAAAGCAGAGAAAGGGCATACTGAAACTTGTTTGGGGTCGAAGGATAATAGGAAAAGCAAATGGCAACTCAAGGCACGTATACACTCACATGGACTCCAGTCAGTGTTCCACCCCACAAAAGAATTCCGATTGTTTTCTTTCAGCCAGGTGAACAATGGATCGAAGTAGTTGAGCAGTGGTCTTATGTCCATATTCTTTGCTCCTACTACATTTTCCAATGCTAAAGTCCAGGGTTCTGATTTTCCAAGGCGTAGCATATTGCTACATGAAAAAAAAAAAGTTCAGGGCGTTTTGAGTGATACCAAGTGTACATGTATTTACATTGAGCATCTAGAGTTCCTTTCATTGGCTTGAGTTACTGTTGGCAGATTAGGAAATAAGGTATACTATTAGACAGATTTGATCCTCTTTCCTTCTAACTGCTACAAGGAGAGCTTTGTGGTTATGACAGAGAAAAGGTGGCCAGCCAAGTTATATTCTAGGTTCTGGTTTGATCCAAAATGAAACATTTACTTTGCTGTTGGAAAACTTTTAAGTTCCAATTTTTCTTCTGGGAACAAATCAAATTAATTGCTAGGCATAGAAGCGAGTAATATTGGATGCAATGTCAAAGCATTTCTTACAGCAATTTCTGCCCAGCTTCAGTAGAATTTGAGATGTCACATTGGTACAGAAGACCTTCATGCTTAGCTGCTTTACAAAGGGCTTCTTGAAACTGGAATTGATAAATGGTTCTTGTGTAATATCTGTATGGGAGACAAGAAAAAAAGAAATCACACAAAGTGAAGTTAGTGATCACGGTATATATTTAAATTGTGAGCCCACGTAACTCCAGTGCCATTCATTCTTCAGATTCATCATAATTGAATTGCATTTTAAGTACTAGCTAATGAAAGAAGCAGGATTAATATTCTGTTAAATGTTAGTTCATTGTGCATTGGTTTTACAGATTTATGTCCTTTTCCTATAAAGGATATCAATTGGTCCTCATGCCAAGTCATTAATATTTTCATTTTACAGATGCACAAAGTGAAGTCCAGGACATTTAAAATCTGGCTTTAATAGCTGAGAAACATATATTGTGAAGACTTTATGTTAAAATTCCTATTTGGAGACAGGCATGGCAGGACACACCTGTAATACCAGCATTCAGGAGGAATATCACAAGTTCAAGGCCTACCTGAGATACATAGTGAATCCCTGTCTCAAACAAAAACTAAGCAATATATGGTGAGCTATGATAGAAATAGAGACAGAAATTATACTTGTTTCTCCAAATGGTCCTATTTATTCCTTAATGATGGGGAGATGATTTCATATAAGTTTATTTACCCCAATAAAACATGCTGGATTAAATTTAACTGAAATAGTACTGAGTTTAGGGTGAGAGATAGAGAGGAAAATAATAGTTATCACTCAATTGAATCCTATTTATTATCATAATTATCATCATAATAACATAACAATACATCAACCCTAGAAGTTAGAGAAAAGAAGATTGTCATTTACCTGATGAATGAGTAATCGTTAGAAACGTGAAACAGAGCCGCAGGGTCACAGTATGTTTCATCATGAGGTAGAGGTTCCACCACGCCAACTATCTCACGCCTTTCGGAAGCAAAGGGAAACATACATTAGCTGTGGGTCAACCGAACTGCCAAAGGACAGCTGGGCCCAACTAGAGCAGTTTCATCAGACAATATACTTTACATTGGAATTGGCTGTCAGGTGAAATAAAAAGAGTGTAAAAATCAGAAAAGAAATGGTTATAGCCTTTGACACATAACTCATCCTGGCCAAGGAGACTTGGACTCAAAGAGTACAGGAGCTGTGCTTTGGTCATTTTCATAGTTTCACTGCCAAACATTGTTCCCAACACTAAGGAGAGATTTCATTTCCATTTGATGAATGACTAAAGGAGCAATTCATTCATGCAGTAATGAATTACTTTTCCGGTCCAATTCCACATTCATTTTTTAAAATACACTAAGAGAAGCCTAAAAATGAGTCCAGTCAGAAAAAAAAAACAGTAAAGAACCTATATAGTAGGCATTATTTAAAAAAATATATACAGGTTTGTCCTTTTTAGTTGTGAGCTGTTTGTAGGAACTTTAGTAATAGATTGTCATGGACAGCTTCAATTACATCAAACCCCTGGAAACACCCCTTGATTGATAGATAACACCTTCCTTTTCCTGTCTCACCTCTCTCTCTCAAAAAAAAATAACACTACTGAAACAAGGTCTTGGGAAATGACCCCCAGGGTGCTTCAGCAAAAGAGCACAAAAGTGAGAAAGAAAAGCAACCCCTCACCACCAAAAAAGATGTGTGATCAAGTGAATCACTGCTGTAAGAAATGTCAGCTGATTCCCACTGAGGTACTCTTGGATCCCATGTAGAGGACTTGGCACAAGAGTTGTTCCACCTGAGGGAAGGGGAGCTGAGGCATTTACCCACCAACCAGCCCATCAATCATCAGTTGAAAGGTGACCGAGGTGACTAGTTATTCAGCTCCTCTTGCAATGTGATATAAATAAAACAATGCCAGTGTTTGGGGGTAGAAGGCTGGGGTACAGGGCAGTCAAATGCTTTAAAATAAATAGTAAACCCTCATGTAAATGTTTTACTGGTTGCATATTCATTGACTTACTTCATCTCCCACCACTTTTTCATCCACTGGTCTTTGGGAATTTCACCTTTAAAGACCATCCACCTCCACTTCTCCAACATATAAGTAAATGGTAGAGTTCCAACTATTGTCAGGGCTTGTTTGAGTAGGAAGTTTATATCTGTCTCTGAAAAGTGGAAAATGGCAATTATTAATATAAATATAAAAGTAGAATTTTTCTGATTAAAAAAAAAAACACATCCCATGCTGAGAAGACAGCTCAGTGGATAAGTGTTTGCCACTCCAGACTAAGTACCTGTGTTTGATCCTCAGACCTCATATAAAAAGCTGGAAGCCAAGGCAGGCTTCTGGAATCCCAGAATGCTGACTGTAAGATGAGAGGAAGAGGCAGAAGAATTTTCTGGAAGCTCTTAGTGAGCACAGAAAGAATTATAAAAGCAGCAATGCAGGATCAAGAGAAACCCTGCCTCAAATAAGGTGAAAGAATGAGGCTGGACTGGAAAGTTGTCTCTGCCCATCATGTGTATGCCATAACACATATGTGGGAGCACTCTCACACACACACACACACGTGTACACACACACAAATAAATAATTTGAAAAACT
Source organism: Zapus hudsonius (assembly GCA_004024765.1). NCBI lineage: Eukaryota > Metazoa > Chordata > Mammalia > Rodentia > Dipodidae > Zapus > Zapus hudsonius. The sequence goes on along the minus strand of PVHP010028387.1, from coordinate 15,843 downwards.
AAAAAAGAACTTTACTAGTCTCTAGCTATTATTCATCAGGATAGACTTACTACAAGGATGATTACATAAGAAATATTGATAGTGGACATAATCGTATGCATATATGCCTTTTTTAGCTGAGGGTTTTAGAATAGGGAACAGAACAGGTAAGTAAAAATCTACAAATTAACCTTAATCCATACTTTTTCCTAGCTTCAATTGGCTTCTTTAAATATCCCTTTATCAAAGTTAATTAGGGCAATTTCATCTCCTTTCCAAGTCATACTGTTTATTTTTGAAAGCTCCATGAAGGCAGTGTCTGTTAATGTCTCACTGGAGACTTTATACCTAGTCTAGTGTCTGCTGCATAATGTACTCTGTGAGTCCTTGGTAAATAAGCAAACATTAAGCAGATGTGGAGAAAAGCCTGTAAACCAGGGAAGGGAAAATATTGTAGTATTGTACCATATATTGGTTATATACATAATAATATTGTACTATACATTTTGAAAAGCTAGGAGAAGACTAAGGGCATGGCTCAGTTCTAGAATATCATCCTAACATGTGTGCAGCCCTGGACTCCATTAACAGTACTGGTTAAAAAAAAAGATACAAGAAACGATTTAGAAAATTTTCATAGAGAAATGATGTCTATGGAAATAGATATGGTTATTCTGATTATACAATTATACATGTATCAAAACACCGTGTTACCCCATTATGGTTTTGCATGCTTATGTTATATATGTATGTAGGAGCACATGTGTGGGGGGTACATACATGTGTGTGCATGAATATATGTGGGAAACAGAGGTCAATGTCAAGTGTCCTTTTAAATCACTTTTCACTTTATTTTTGAGACAGGGTCTCTCCCTGAACCTGGACCTCACCAATTTGGCTACAAAAGCCAGCCAGCAAGCCCCAGGAACCCTCCAGCCTCTGCCTCCCCAACGCTTGGATTTTACCAAGTCTCACTATGCCTGGCTTTGTACATGGGTGCTTGGAATCTGAACTCGTGCCCTCATGCTTGCATGACAAGCACTTTACCCACTGAGTCATCTCTCCAATCCCCACTTGTATGTTTTTAAATGCTAAGTAAAGATAAATTTGGGACAAGGAGATGGATAAGCAGTTAAAGGTGCTTGCTTGCAAAGCTTTCTGGTCCAAATTCAATTCCCCAGTACCCACATAAAAAGACAAATGCACAAAGTGGAGCATGCCTCTGGAGTTCATTTGCTGTGGCAAGAGACTCCTGTGCACATATTCTCTCTCTCTCTCTCTCTCTCTCTCTCTCTCTCTCTCTCTCTCTCTCTCTCTGTTTCTGATAAACAAAAATATTTTAAAATAAAGATAAATTTAACTATAAATAAATACACAGGCCTCCCTAGAAAGCACTATTCACTGGCTAACCAACAATGCAATGCACTTTGAATGTACTGGTATCTTCCTTAGAAAGAAATTTAAAGCTTTTCCACATCAGGTAATATCAATAGCCTTTGTTAGCAATATAAAGAGGCAGTAGAGCTCATCTCTAGCATACAACAGCTTACCAACATAAAAGTTGGGAGAACATTATTTATGTTGCACATCACTGTATCTTTAGTGTCTAGAAAAATGACTTGCACATGATATATGTCAAGAAAAATAAAGATCCGGGTGTGAAGGCTCATGCCTGGAATGTCAGTCAGCACATAGGAGGCTGAGATAAAAGGATTTGTGAGTTCCTGGCCAGCCTGAGCTAAAGAGTGAAAACCTGTCTCCAATAAATAAATAAATAAATAAATAAATAAATAAATAAATAAATAAATAAATAAATAAAACACACACAGCAACAAAGCAAGAAGATAAAGATGCAGGGAAAGAGGAAAGAAACAAAGGAAATTATTGGTTTAACATCATTCACAAATCAGGATCAGAGTCAGAAAGGAGTGCTTTAATCATGTCTAATATCATCTTAAGAAACATATTGAGGGGCTAGGGAGATGACTGAGCAGTTGCAGGTGCTTATTCGTAACATCAGCTGGCCTGGTTTTGATTCACCAGTATCCATGTAAAGCCATATGCACAAAGGGGCACATGTGTCTGGAGTTCATTTGCAGTGTCTAGATGCCCTGGCACCACCATTTCTCCCTCATACCCTCTCTCTTTCTCTCACCTTACAAATAAAAAAAAGTTAAAGCAAAAAAGTATAGATTTGTTCATCTTTGCCTAATACTAAGGTATATTTAAATATTTAAAAAATGATAAAACAATAACCATTCATTGACTTAAATACTTCAATAAATCATAGTTTTAAATTAGGATGCATTAACTACCTTTCTTTTGTTGCTCTCTTCACTGGAAAATGCCACTACTGGTCTACAATCTACTGGTTCTGTGTTTATGGCAAGTGTTTCAGACTTGATGATAGCTTTCCATTGGACCACTCCCAGGTTCTTGTGAGATCACTAAGGCTCTGGAGCCAGGATCAAGGTAATATGATCAAGGATGGAACTCATGACTGTAATCTCATTAAGCAAACATTTCGGCCAGAAGAACAACTGGTTATGTCATGAATAATGAAAACAGGGGAGAGAAGGGATAAAAGTATTAGGCTCTAATTGCTCTTCATTTCCTAAAGCCACAGTATCTTCACTGAACAATTTCAATCTAGTGTTTCATCAAGTCTGAACCACCCAAAGATAAGTGAGCTGCCTCAGGCACAGATGTGGAGGAATAGCGTGCGTCTGAAGGGACATCAGAGAGCAACTTGTACTTGGACCAAATGAACAAAATGTATCAGTCACTTCCCAGGGTGATGTGCCACCACCTGTTCTTTAAGAACTCCTGAGTTTCAAGCTATTCTGTGCTACGTGTAGTTAAGGGAAAGACTGTAGACCAGGACTCTGATTCTATGGCTGTCATGACATTGCTTTTGGGCATCGAATATCTTCCCTCTCTTTTCTTCAGGTTGCTCTTTTTTCAAAGGGTTTTCAGAATATTTTCCAGTTCTAACATTTGGGGAAGTTTTAACCTAGAACAAGAGCTATCTATTTAAAAGCCTGACACTTACTAGCTGGGTGACCTTGGACAAGTCATTTCAGTTCTATGGTCTGTTTTAGCATCTTCACAAAGTCCAACAAAGGAGGGTCAGTGTGAGTTTGAGACCAGCCTGGAACTACAGAGCGAGTTGCAGGTCAGCCTGGGCTACAGTGAGACCCTACCTTGAAAAAAAAAAGAAACAAAACTCCATCAAGCTTCTGTTAGAACTTTCTTATGGTCCTAAGACCGTTCATTGTTATTCCTGTTTGAAAACACAAAAGTAAAAGATGGCATGTATTGATACTTCAAAAGAGCACTTTTTACTATTAGTAATTCCTAGTTACCCACAAATGTGTTATACTGTTGATGGCAAAGAAAAACATGTACTTCATGCACATCATAATAAATATATTTTCCCATAGGAGATTAATAACCCATCCTCCAAAAATTTAGCAATGAAATAATATACCATTATCATCGTGAAAACCAGATGGCAGAAGACCGATGGATTTCAGATGCTTGGGAGTAGCTGCAGAAAGTGACATGATTTCCCCCACAGCTTCATGGAACCCTTCATTGGCTCCGTTTCTTAGTAGGAAAGGTTGTGTGGCATATGCCATGTCATACTGGATGTGTCCCATCTCATGATGGGCTGTCAGAAAGTTGTCCATTGTCACCTTTGTACACATCTTGATTCTGTATGAAAATGGGCAAGATTAAAATGAATTTCACTGAGTTTCACTTAGTCACTATGGTGGAATTGTCTGGAGTTTTGGTAGCAGAAACTCTCCTTTCAAGACTTATTCACCATTGAAATTTGAGTACCTATATCTTATGTCCTTATGTGCCAGCTGTTTAGCATAAAGTGATGGTTAGGGTTCAATCCTACTCTCTGCCCTTTACTACATAACTTGGAGGCACTGGGTTGGGGAAGTGATCAGTAAAGGTGGCCTGGTGCAGAAGATGAGTGAATACAGGTGCAGCCTCCTAGAAGCACCATGAAAAGCCTTAGGATACAGCGAGCAATCTTGATGTTGATCAATGCACAGGAATTTGCTAGAGATTTTGACATTCCTGAAAATGCCTTGGGATAAAGACTTGGAGAAAAAACAACATTCAGAACATTGTTAGCGGTTTGGTGTTGCTAAGATGTAGAAACCATAGAAGAGGATGGAAATTAAGACTTGGAACCACTAAAATACAAGCAATGGAGTGGACGTGATGGCACACAGGACATGAGTAGAATGAGGAGAAAAAGACAAAGACAAAGCCTTAGGAGAGGACTGGGAATTTAGCTCAGTGGGTAAATTGCTTGCCTCACAAGCATTAGGACCTGAGTTTTAACAACAGAACACAGATGAAAATGCCAAGCATGGTGGCTCACCCCTGCAGTCCCAGCACTGGGAAGGCAAAGAAACAAGATGTTTGCTGAAGCTCCCTGATCACCTAATTAGTGAACTCCAAGTCAATGCAAGACCCTGACTCAAAAAAAGGTTGATGAATGCCAAATGCTTGTGACAAGTTTTGTATCTGGCTTACATGGGTGTCTTGGGAATTGAACCCATGCCAGCAGGCTTTGAAAGCAAGTACTTTTGACCACTGAGCAATCTCCCCAGCCTTACTTTCTTAAGCCTTATGCTAGGACTGGGGTTGGTAAGCTATGGCCTGCTGTCATTCATATATATAATCCAAAATTAGATACATTATATGGGCAAATACTGTGCTGGTATCCCCATTCCCGCCTGCTGCCTTTTTTATGAATAAAGTTTTACTGTCACACAGCATGGTCATTTATAGATGGATTCTATGTGGCTGCTTCCACATTACAAGTGTAGAGCTGACTAGCTGCAATAGAGATTTTCAAAGCCCACACTATTTACCATTTAGTCCTTTGTGGAAAAGGACTGTTGGTCTCTACTCTAGTGTGGGCTGATGAGGCTCTGCCCAGATCTCCTTTCCCAGACAGATCCTCTATGTTCAGCTGCCTGAGTGATAACTGATAAGAACCAACAGCTGCTTTCTTCTTCAGTGCTTTGGCCAAATGGGAGGTGTCCAATCAGGAACTTTTGTCTCCCCATCTTTTGGGGCAGTCCATAACTAATGACTGACTAATAGATGTTATAAAAAGGCCAGCCCCCTTGTCTCCAGGTGTGACCAACTCTGATTCAACTCAAGCTCTAGAGAGTTCCTTGCATCATGCTAAGGCCAAATGTTACTTTGCTCCTTGTCCTATACTAGCTTGGTGCTCTCAGCGGCCCATTGCCTGAGAATGTTCCCTTGGTGAATGAAGCACTTGTACAAAATTCTCCAGTCCATGATAGGAACCACAACCTAAAGCACAAATCTGCAACCTGGAAATTACTGTTCTGCTTTGCAGATAAAGAAATGGAAACCCAAGAAGATTACCTTGTCCAAGGTTGCCTAATCATTAAGTGACACACCTAGGATTCCAAAGCCTGTGCTCATTCTGCCACATCACAGGCTGTCCTGTACATAACTTACTGTTCTAGTCTAACTTGCCGACTTCAGCACATACACCAGGTCCTGCCTCTCTACATCTGGTTCCTCTGTTCTCCCACCTGCTGTCTTCCAACCACTTCTTGCATTTCAAGTTCAATTCTAATGTCACCAACAAAGCCCTGTCTCTTATTCCAGGGAAGCCAGTTCTCTCTCAATCCTCCATAAAGCATTCCTTGTGTCTCACTTATGACATGTCCCACTTTTGTTCCAGCTTTCTCAATGACAAGAGTGAACAACAGATAAGAAGGTCAATGTCTGATTCTTATGCTCATCTTCCATAATTCTCAGCACCAAATCTTTCCTAATAGTGGCACCATCATCCCCATGACCATGCAACTCTACAGAGCATATGATAGTTGAAATGATGCCCAAGTTATCTGTAGGCCAACTTAAGGTCTTCTGGCAAGTTTCTTTTCCTGAGAAAACCAAATGTGCTCTTTTAGACTCCCATGCTTTTTTCAAAGAGCAATAACTTGTATTGTCAGAGAAGCAGAGAGGGAACCCACATCTTCATTGTCCCACTCAGTAGCTACACTATAAGTATCAAACCAACTACCTGAAGTCGCCTTTCCCAAGTTCCCAAGCTGTGGGGTGGCAGACCACTTGCCGGCCATCGCCTGGCTCAGTTAGCATGGAGTTTTTCCAGAATCCTTGAGTCATAGGAGGAAGGCCAACAGAAACAAAGAACTTCTCTGCCTCCTTGAATATCCTCTCTGCATCCCAGCCCTGGGGGAAAAAGAAAAAGAGTATTTAATCCTAGTATTAAAATAACAGAACTTTTTCAGTTGGAGTCATCTTTCCAAAAAGCAGTTGAACAACATGTATGGGCAACTTTTGAAATGTTTATGCTCTTTGTCTCCATAATCCTGTCTCTAAGTAATTAACCTAGGAAATTATCAAAAATTAAGTCAAAAGATTACATTGAGAGTAATTTTTAATAAGAAATGAGGAAAGAGTCATTAAAATGGTTATATAATGTGACCATTGTAGGATATAAGTTATGTAGCCTCCCAAATTATATTCAAAGACATCATATTGATATTATACAATAGAATGAAATAGTCATTGAAAAAGTAAAATATAAAAATTTTTATTTGTTTGAGAGAGAGAGAAAAAGAGAGACAGAGAGAACATGAGCATGAGCATACCAGGGCCTTTTGCTGCTGCAAAGAAACTTCAGATGCATGCACCACCACATTGTGACTTTGTGCATCTGGCTTTACATGGGTACTGTGGACTCAAACCTAGGCCACCAGGCTTAGAAAGCAAGTGCCCTTAACTGCTGAGTAATCTCCTTAGCCAAAAAGTAAAATATATAATCCACTCAAATGACATGTGATATTTTTGTCTTTATTCTCAGTTTTGGTATTGTGGGAATTTTCCAGTGCTGGGAATCAATTCCAAAGTCTTGCATATATTAGACAAGCAGTCTACCACTGAGCTATACCCCTGCCCACCTTTCAATACATTACAAACATATGTAAAATTTATATTACATAATAAACTCATATATAAAATTTATGTTACAATCACAACCAAAAATAATGACATTTTATTTGCTAAAGACTATTTAACTTGCCCAATAGTCACTGAGCTTTTTTAGGGTCAAGGACCTCTATTAGGCTTGGTAGAAGAAACAAACGATACAGGGGACATGAAGGCATATACTTTGGAATCAAAAAGGCCTAGAGGTCACCTTGAAGCCAATAAGTATTTGGACTTGATGATGTATATGGTATCTAAACATTCAGAATGCTGCCAAACCAGACAGAGATAACCATTGCCATGTGACACCCAGCAAACTCTTATTCAAAGCATTGTCTCAGGAGACAACCATGCCTGCCAAGGTGATAAGACCCACATATGAAAAGCTGAATTTGGGTATTTAGTGCCATCAATAATTTTTAGTAACCTAGAACACTTCCTGTCTTGAACATCATCCAAATTGAGTTTTTTTTCTCTTATATCAATCCTGGCAATAAGAAATAGAATATCGAGAGTGTTTTTTAAGTACTATTGAATTTTAAAGTGTAATATCAAGCAGTTGTTATTGATGAGTATGGTGTTCTTTTATTTTACATAGAATTAATATTGTCCTCATATATAAAATATAAAGCTATATATGCTTCTGGGTGTTGCAGTTACCTCTTCACTGCTGGGACAAAGCCCCTGATCAAAAACAGCTGATATGATAAAAAGGTTTATTTTGGCTTACAATATCAAAGGAAAGTTTCATCATGGCATGGCAGAGCATAAGCTGGGCATCATGTCTTGTCATAGCAGTAGGGAGGGAGCAACAAGAGAGATCTGGCTCTGATAAAGGGTGAGCTGGGCTATATAGACCTCAAGGCTAGCCTCCAGTGACACACCTCCTCCAGAAAGACTCCTCCTCCCAAAGGCTTCACCAACTGGGAACTATGAGGCTTAATTACAAACACATGAACATTTCATATTCAAACCACTACATGAGGGTATAATGTGGTTGGGGGTGTGGAATCCTGGAAATTTAATCCAGGTTCCTATGTATGCTAGGCAAGCACTCTACAATGCAGTTTCATCCCCAGAGCTAATGTGATGTTTTGTTACATTGTATAATATTCAAATTAATAAGCATATATATTCTTTAACATTTATCAGTTATTTATGGAAAAATATTCCAATTTTTCTTCTAGCTTTTCAAAATGTAAAGTATATTATCATTATATATAGTCACTGCACAGTGCAATAGCCCCCTAGAAATCCTTATTCTTATTTCATGATCACTCAGTTTCCTTTCTTGCCTTCCCTCTTACAATCATCCTCTAGAGAGCATCATGCTACTCTCAGCTTCTATGAAGTCACCTGTTAAACTACCCATTTCCATACATTAGATGTTTTATGGCTGAATAGTATCCCACTATGTACACATGCCACATTTTCCTTATCCATTCACTCACTGACAGACACTTGGATTGTTTCAATTTCTTGGATATTGTAAAAAGTGTTACCACAGGTTTGGTTGTTTGGGGTTTTTTGTGTTGCCATATAAATTTGAAGGTTTTTTTTTTAATATGACCTTCTTCAGCAGAATGAACAGACAGTGCAGACTGGTAAGCACAGTTGACATTTGTTCAATAAAGAATAAATATATAGTGCTGGAAAGATTTCTCAGTGGTTAATGTACTTGCCTACAAAGCCTAACAACCCAGGTTTGATTCCCCAGTACCCACATAAAGCCAGATGCACAAAGTGGCACATGAGTCTGGAGTTTATTTGCAGAGGCTAGAAGCCCTGGAAACCCATTCTCTCTCTCTCTCTCTCTCTCTCTCTCTCTCTCTCTCTCTCTCTCTCTCTCTCTCTCTCTCTCTCTCTCCCTCTCCCTCTATCCTCTCTCCTCTCTCCTCTCTCTGCATGGAAATAAAATAAATATTTTTTAACATTTTTTATTGTCCATAATGAGTTACATTGTTTAGTAGGCCAACAAATTTAAAAAAAAAACAAATGAGTAAATTGATAAATTGACTGGAAACATTAGAGGTTACTCCCCACTATCTTTGTGACTTCAAGCAAATCCTACACATAAGCCTCAAATCCCTTATTGGCAGCATGAAGCTATCATAATATCTGTCCTGACAATTTCACATATAAGAGGTAATGGATGTGAAACAACTTTGGAAGGCAAGAATGTTCACCAGTATACCATCACTGTACCACATGAGGTCACTTTGGAAAGGCTCTGTATTGACATTAAAATGGGCATTGGGGCTAGAGAGATGACTCATGGCTAAAGTGATTGCTTTCAAAGCTTAATTGCCCAGGTTTGATTCCCCAATATCCACTGAAATCCAAATGCTCAAAGTAATTGCTGCATGCTCCCGGAGTTCATTTGCAGTGGCAGGAGGCCCTGGCACACCCATACTCATTCTTTCCCTGTCTGCCTCTTTTGTCTGTCTCTGTCTCTCTCTCTCAAATAAAAAAATAAAAATATACTTTTATAAATTTGCATTGACAGCTGCTCAACTACAAAATGTAGCTACAACAGTTGCAAATTTGAGGCCTTGCAGCTTTCAGTTTTTATTCTGCTATGGACTTTCCCCAGGAGTATATCATGTAAGTGAGCACAATTATTGTATTACCACTTATAGATGTATAATGACTAGTGGGCAAGAGGTTCAGCAAGCATTTACATAGTAAATGATCATGTGACCATCTGAAGTCAATTTAAAGACAAAGTGATGGACACATGATCATCCATTCCACACAGAAATGTCAAACTTAGTTGAATATAATGTCTACCTAAAACTACAATATAATTTCATTGATGAAAAAGAACACAATTTACAGTTATACCAAGATGGTATAAAAAGGGTGATTTAAGTGATTTTTAAAATATTTTAATAATAATGATTTTAAATATATAAAATATAATACTTTTGTTTGCTATTATTCATAGACATTACTAAACAATTACTTAGCAATGGTTAATTTTGGAAAGTGTGATGTTATCCAGCTAAGAATTCCACATTATTACTTCTTAAGGAAAGAATCAGATCAACCTAATTTTGAATGCCTTTCAACAAGATAAATACCATACCTGTCTTTTCAGCATACTTGAGGTCACTGACATTATAATCTATTTACCATGAAAATACATAAGAAATAAATTTACATTTGCTTGAATTCTTATTGACATGATTTTCCACATGAGAGAAAGAACAGAAAGATGGTACATCAAAAAAAATGCAGTTGAAATTTTTAAATTATTTTTCCTACCTGTTCCACCATTGCATTGGTAACATCTATGTTTGGTTTATGTCCAAAGGGAACTGTTAAATGGTACAGATTTGTCCAAAATCTACCCCACATATCACCTATTTGAAAAAAAATGTATATATATATGTATGTATACACACAAACATATATATATATATCAAAGACAACATAAATACAGACATGATTTTCCATAGTGGTTGTATCAGTAAATAAGCCATACATTATTTCTAAATAGTTATTACTATTTCTGCTAACCTTTTGTACTTTAAAATTTTTAACTTTCTAGTATTTTCCTCTCCTGTGAAATACTAAAATGACAAGAGAGTATGAGGCCATGCAAAACTTTTTAGTGTATATTTTTTTAATATCTCCTATTATGGATTACTGTTGAAAGGCACAATTTAAGCTGGACATAGTGTTGTATGCCAGAAGCCAAGGACCAGGGAGACCAAAGCAGGAATTTCTCTATTTCAAGCTTAGTCTGGGCTGTTTAGCCAGTTCCAAGCCAGCCAGGTCTATATAGTAAAATCTACTATTCATGGAATGAACTGCTACAAATTAAATTATTAGTAATACCAATTACTGAATTCAAAAATATCATATTTAATTATCATTAAAAAACTTTTACTGACTGGTAACTAAGATTGAATTTTTTTGCCATAATCATGCACTTAACTTGATAACTTTCCATACATTTCCAATAATGGGAAGTTGGATTCCAAAGCCAAACATCATAAAAGAAAAGAATTTAGAAAAATTCAATCTAACAGAAAGACTAGAATCCTGGCACCAAAAAATGGGGCAACACAACTACATGATTAGTATTCCAGTGAATTCATTTTTTTTTTAAAAAAAATTATGTATTTATTTGCAAACAGGGGGAGACATAGGAGAGGGAGAGAGAAAGAGAAGGAGAGAAAATGTGTGTCAGGACCTCCAGCAAACAAACTCCAGTGGCATTCACAACTTTGTGCATCTGGCTTTACATGGGTGCTGGGGAATCAAACTTGGATTGTTAGGCTTTGCAGTCAAGAGCCTTAACCATTGAGCAATCTTTCCAGCCCAGAATTTATTTTATAAAAGATTAAAATTTAATAGAAATAAGTGTGTAGTGCCATGATTAAATGCAAAACAGTATTCACATAAAAATATAATAAGGCATAAGGCTGAAACTTGGTACATAGTAAAAGACCAAAAGTGATCCAATAAGCAGCATGGCATGCTTCTTACATACCAGCATGAACTTGGCTGAATTGACAAAATGATAGTGTCTAGAGAAAAGACACCCCCCATGCTATGATTATTTCTATAGAGGAACTTCATCTGCAAAAACAGTTCTGAGTATGACAATTAAGGAGGCACATGAGCAAAGCATAGTATAGTAGAAAACTGGGATTTTAAGGGCTATTTGAATAATTGTGTAGGATATTTAACTTGAAAAAAGAAAATAGCATATACTGATGATAGCAATAATAGTCACTAAAATGTAGTGAGTACCTACTTTTATGCCAGAACTGGATCTTGTATAATGATTTTTTACAAGTGTCTGGAAGATAATTTTGCAGAAGAATTAACATATTCTGAATAACCTCCTAGCATGGAAATTACAGGAATGAATGAAAGATATTAGAGGACTTCCTGCAAATTCAGTAACACACAAAGCAAAACTATATAGTGTCATAAAGCCTTGAGAAGGATAAAGAGCCTGTTATACCGACAGGTTTAATGAAAACTAAATAAGAATGCCTGGCCTAGAATATTATAGAGAGGATTTCTAAATCACTTGAAGGGTAAGACCCATAGGTTTTTTTTGTCCGTATTCTTTCCTGCTGCTAGATATTGAGCTTTATCTGTGGAAGAGAATTAGCTACCAGAAATTTAGCTTGAGGCAAGGAGTGGTGGCACATGCCTTTCATCCCAGCACTTGGGACGCTCAAATAGGACTATTGCAGTGGGTTCAAGGGCAGCCTGAGATTACAGAGTGAGTTGCAGGTCAGCCTGGGCTTCAGTGAAACCTCTCCTCAAGAAAAAAATTGCTCAGATATTTGTTTTTTATTTGGCTTTAGTTCGTGGGGTGGGAGAGAGAAGAGTATGCTCATTCTCCTTCATTCATTATTCATTTGACTGCAAGGTTCTTTCCAGCAGTACCAATTGTCACTGTCTAAAATGAAATAATGAAGCTTTTCCCAGGCTATACCTTCATCGTAGAAAGTCTTTCTCTCCTCACTATCCCCAGCCTCCCAGCTTCTCTCCTCTGACAATATGGCCCTGTGCTCCTAGACTATCTCAAGAGCTCAGTCAACTAACTTGACTACTAAAAATTATTTTACTCCTTTCTACTCACATTTTAATCTAGCATTCATTATTTCTCTAGTTATCTTAAATAATGCCATAGATTATAGCCAATAATAACTCTTTGAATATTTAAATTGAAATGTACTAGAGAATAATTCCAAAGACTTTCTGCTAAAGGAAAAGCTTTTAAAGTTTGATTTGTATAGCAACAGTAATTTCACTTACAGAAGTTATCTAAAGTTTAATATTGGACCTTCCCCCAAAAGATGATAGTTTTATTCACAGAAATTACTCAAATGACAAAGAGCACAAAGGACTCCTGGAGTTTCTTACCAAGCAAATGAGCAGGGAGACATCCAGTTGCACTGATATAGGAAGGGTAGGTCTCCATCAGCTTCGTTCTCACATAAGCATGAAGATGTTCATACAATGGTTTAATCTGAGATGCCCAAAAAGAAAGTTTAAGATTGAGAGTAGCCAATTTAACAGTTCCCAGTTCCAAACTCTTAAAATAAGAGTTCCATGCTACCAATAGAATTTCCATATATTTGTCTACTCCCCTCAAATATTCTGACTAGTTTGAAACCATTCCTTCTTCACAGACATAAATTAATAAGAACACTTTGAGGAATGCTAAAGAGATGGCTCAGAGCTGTGCAAGCCTGCTGACTGGAGCTCAGATATCCAGCACCCACATAAAGTCAGATAAACAGTGGCCTGTAATCACAATATGCCACAGCAACAGGAGGCAGGGTCAGGAAAATCTTAAATTGCACAGACCAACTACTCTTGCCTTCACATTGGCAAGCAACATCAAGAGAGATGCTGTCTCAAGCAATATGGAAGAAGAGGACCAACACCCTGAGGTTGTCCTCTGACCTCCCCACATGTGTCCTAGTATTCATATGCACACACACATGCACAAACACACAAATTAAATATTTTTAAAAAAACATTTGGAGGAATGTAGGTACTTCCAAATGTGTACCAAATGATGCCAAAAAATAGCATTTTAGGATGTTACCTACTTCTTTTGTTACAGGGCTTTCTTTTCCCTATCAAAATTGCCTCAGTCAAAAGCTGATGAAATAAAAATAGTAATAGCCCTCAGGAAGGAAGCAAAGTCTATGGCTCAGCTAACAAAGGAAGACAGGACTGACTGCAGGGAACTGAGGATCTAAAAGACTTTCCTTCTTATCATCTCTCCTTCTTATCATCTTTCTATTGTTACAACTGGTCAGTGACTGAAACAGAGGGAAGCCCAACAATTCTGACCATTTGTAGGGGTTGCCCACATTCTTCTCAAAAATCTTTCAAGTGGATAGTTCTGGTTCATGATGGCGAAATAGAAGCCATGTGATGTCCTCAGGGGAACAGAGGTTAGGGTTTTTAGCTGTGATCCAGGCCGTGGACAGATACTTTCCAGCAACAGATTCTACTGATTGGAACCCGCACCATACCTGACTTTAAAACATACTACAAAGCCATAGTAACTAAAACAGCATGGTATTGGCAGAAAAAAACAGAGAGTCTGACCAGTGGAATAGAATTGAAGACCCAGCCTTTAATGCAAGTAACTTCAACTGCTTAGTCTTCGACAAGGGTGCCAACAATGTAAGCTGGGCTAAAGATAGCATATTCAACAAATGGTGCTGGACAAATTGGATAAACATGCGTAGAAAAATGAAAATAGACCCACTCCTTTCACCATGCACACAGATCAACTCCAAATGGATCAAAGACCTCAATATCAAGCCTGTAAACCTGAACACCCTGGTAGAAAAAATAGGAGGAACCCTACATGAGATAGGAGTAGAGAACAACTTCCTGAGCAAATCTCCAGTAGCCAAGGAATTGCAACAGTCAATTAACCAATGGGACATGATCAGACTCAAATGCTTCTGTACAGACAAAAACATTGTTCTCAGAGTCAATAGACCCCCTTCATACTGGGAGATGATTTTTGCCAGCTACAACTCAGACAGAGGCCTACTTTCCAGAACCTACAGAGAACTCAAAAAAAATAATAACAAAAACCCAAATTGCCCCCTCACAAAATGGGGCACTGATCTCAACAGAGAATTCACAGAGGAGCAAACACAAATGGCCTTTTCTCATCTGAGAAAGTGCTAAGCATCCTTAAGCATCAGGGAAATGCAAATCAAAACCACAATGAGATACCATCTTACCCCTGTCAGAATGGCAATCATAAAGAAAACCAACAACAATCGTTGTTGGTGAGGATGCGGGGGAAAAGGAACCCTCATTCACTGCTGGTGGGATTGCAAACTTGTTCAACCACTATGGAAAGCAGTGTGGAGACTCCTGAGTGCCCTCCCCAGGCCTGAGGCAAAACCTTGTTGCTGAAGACACCACAGAATGCCATAGACCAGCATCGAGAGACACTTTGAGGTCCGCAATAGTATCTACTCCCAGAAGGCAGTTAGTGTAGTGCTGGAAGGCACTGCACAGGCTGCTAGGGGAAACTGATCAATGTCAGCTGGAGTAAACAGAGACCACTGACATGAAACACAATCTGCAGCCATGAGTAGGCTGACCACACCTCCTACTGGGAGAGAACAGCGAATCAAGAAAGGAGCACTTGTGTAATGGAGAAGCCTGGGCCTGGGGGAGACAATCAACAGCTTTCAAATTTGGCCAAATGTTCCACTTAGTGAGGGGAATCCCTTGTCTGGAACTTGGGATACAGGCACCGGATCCTATACTATTGGGCTCCCAAGACAAGAAGCACCATGGGAGCAATTGATGGGGAGGCTACTAAAAATAGAATCTAGGTAATCCAGAATTGTGTATATTTGTTAACTTACACTGACCTCACTCTCTGTTGGAGATTATGTTTGTGTTTTTCAGGATGCAGTGAGAGAGGTGATGCCCATCTAACCCTACCAACCAACCATAGGCCGATAGCTGTGATCCTGGCAAGAGAGGAGCCACCACAGTCATATCGTGGTGGATCCATATGGAACCCCACAGAGAACGATAGGATGAACAAGGGACCCACAGCCACAGCCATTCAATCAACACAGGATAAGCCAGTGAGACAGAAACCAATGGTTTTCGACACAAAGAACCCTAAACTCACAACATTAAAGCAGCCTTAATACTCATCCACCAAAACTCAGGGAACTGAGCGGAAGAGCGGGCAGAAAGATTGTGAGAGCTGTGGTCGGGAAGACTATCTAGAGGCATGGCACCCCTCAGTAATAACATACTAGGACCAGGAGAACCTGGCTGAATACTAGGCTATCCATGGAC